>JAQQZR010000020.1:10950986-10967691 GCA_030068235.1 Notoglanidium macrostoma | reverse complement strand
ACTTAAAGTATCACATCAACCGTTTTCTCTATCAATCTTTCTTTCTTTCTTTCTTTCTTTCTTTCTTTCTTTCTTTCAATGTTATAGTATTTGAAATGTATAAGTTGAAACAAAAATTAAGTAGACAGAGCATCTGGGATTTCCTTCCATCCTTCCTTCTTTCTTGTGTAAAATATTCAATCAGTTTAAATACCAACAATTTAGTATCTTTCTAAACATTATTAGTAGAAAGAAAAATCACTGCAGCTAGAACGCACTTTTGCATACTTTACATGATTTTTTTTCATCTTTGCTGCAGTTCAGGATTCACCATGCTGCTGTTTGGGTTTCAGATGATGACGTTTGTATAGGGGTGATGCTAGTTAAACTACTTGACATTTAAAAGCATGTTCTGTAATTTACACGAGTTACTGTAATCAGTAAGGCTCTTTAGTCTTCTCACTCAAAGCTCTACGTTGCATGCCAGAAAAAACAGGTTTGCTGTTATCTGTGAAATGATGGATGGTGTGTGCATGCGCGCGCGCGCGCGCGCGTGTGTGTGTATGCAAGAGAGAGTTGAACGCACTGGAGCTTTGCGTCACATTATCATACAGCTGGCAGCGACTCTGTAAAGCTCTGCAAATCCACCCTGGCCTTTTGTGGTCGTATGGAGGAGTCACACTGCGCTTTCCATCCCTACCTTAAATAATTCCACTGTAATTACCGTCTCGGCAAATAAAAGCCAATGAGATGCATTTGATTAGGAATTAGCTTCGGCTTTCCATCATTAATTAGCCTATATTAAGTAATTATACCACTATTTACATCAGTAATTTTGTACAAGTGTCAGATCTATGTGTGATGAAATAAAACAACACCAGGATTCTTTTTATTTCACATATTAGATTACATTTTAATTGAATATTTCCCAATATATTAATAAAAACAGCTCCAGTCTTGCATGGAAGCTATGCAGTATTTATTATCAGTTTATTCTAACACTTAGTTATAATTAAACATGAACATATGAAAGTTATAGCAGTCCAGCCTGTGCATACATGGGCAGATGGTATTGATTGAACTGTAGGTACTCTAGAACACCTTTCTTCACTTTGGCCAGCTGATCTTCAGTGCTCTCCAGTGTGCCATCCACAACCATCTCCAAGTGTTTTGTGACAGACACTGAGTCACTGCCAAGCTGAGAATAAACAAATATACAAAATCAGTGCAGCTGTTTTAAAATTTAATGGCAAAGACCAAAAATCATAGTTGAAACACTTAAACGTACACTAGGTTTTACAGCAAGAGAGCTATAGATATATTTACTATACTGTTGAGTTTCACCTTCGATATGATGCTTATTCCAAAACAGTCGGTTATTAGTTAATTACCTGACATTGGCACTGTTTTTCACTTCAATAATCCTTTATAAGGTGTTTGTGTGAGTATATTCTGTTTGCTCATATTGTCTTTCAGACAGTAATGAGGAACTAGAAGAAAAACTCCTAAAACATTAAATATGTTTATATTGATATACGCTATTTATATTGATGTATGCAGTGGTTCCAGTGCTGATATGTTGGTTGGTGCCGTTCCATCATTCCTATGTGAAGTTAGTGGTCATTTTTGAATGATCTCAAACACAAGAGGTAATAGTTAGGTTTCAATGTTAGCTCCTAGAAACAAAACTCCTTTTCTCAGAAAGAAAGACGTTGCGTTGCAGCTCTAGATCGGCTCAGCGTTACCGATCTATGAGGTGACAAGTGCCATGGTGCGGACGGCAGCATTAGCATGAAAGTTGAAGCTTTGGAAGCTAATCTGTTTGAGCACAATGAACAGATGAGGAAAGTGAGAGATTTGGACAGACAAAAAAAGACTAAAGTGCTGCCGCATCGCTCTCTTTAGATCAGGTCGACTTGTGGCATTGTGGTAATGATAACGTGTAATTTAGGAAAATGTCAAATTAGATGAATATGTCAATGAAAGAAAACTTGCAATATAATTACAAATTAAATTTTGAAAACCAGTCAAGATCATATGATTATTATAAAGATTAAATTGCAAGTCCTTCAGGGTGTTTTTTTTTTTTTAAACAATCTTTACTGAGCTACATGTCTTTGCACTTTTGCCCTACCTCTTCAGTGTTCATAATAATAATAATAATAATAATAATAATAATAATAATAATAATAATAATAATAATAATAAACTTTGTATTGTAAGTAATAATTAAAAATTTATATTATGCCTTTAGCTATAATACTTGGATAATGTACAAATCAAATCATATAAAAACATTGTATAT
This sequence comes from Notoglanidium macrostoma, assembly GCA_030068235.1. NCBI lineage: Eukaryota > Metazoa > Chordata > Actinopteri > Siluriformes > Auchenoglanididae > Notoglanidium > Notoglanidium macrostoma. The sequence continues at coordinate 10,965,407 of JAQQZR010000020.1, read as the reverse complement.
TACAAATTCTATTGTAATATTTTGCCCTCTATATTATTATATTACATTTACATTTGTTATACTTACACTAGTTGCAATTCCCTATTTTATTCTCTGTTTATCTGAATTGCTTTGAGTCAGTGTCATTCAAAAATGCAATCCAAGATGATTTTGCATTTAGGATTTTTTTTTTACTGACAACAGCTAATACTAACCTTGGCTGTCATGATCTGGTGAACTTCTTGTTGCAAATCAGCAAAGCGATCATGGAATATAGCCATGCACCAACTCTCTCTGAAATAGCTGCAGAAAAAAACAACAACAACATAATCTGAATCTTGCTTTTGTTCATCTAATAGCATCTGTGTAACAACAACGTCAATCAATTATCAGAAGAGTTCTGAGGTGCAGCGAGTTTCAGTAACGACATTCAGAGCCGCTTCTTTTCAGGCGAATGAAGGATCCAGATTTAATAAGTGGCCGAGCGGCTTATGAGTGCGGCTGGCTGGGTGATCAGCCTTTGTCTCCTGGCCATGCAGCAAAGCAGATTGGACACCTGCATAAACAGATTAGAGCTGGGAAACAATAGCACTGATGCTCCAGGGTCACCGGTGTTAAAATATTAGAACAGAGGTCACGCTGTCAGACACGGAGCGACACAAGGCGTCTCTCCACAGGGACAACGATAATATGATTTAAGACACTCAGCTCATAAAACAGGCATACCTTAAAGACATGGTCTCTGGTCTCAAAAGAGCATTACTGATATAATACTAACAATAGCATATTTGAAACTAGAATTAATAAAGATAAACTGAGCATATAAATGGAAAATGGTCAATGATACTTGGAAGAAGGTTAATCTTAATCTGGGATTAAACTAAGATTAAGTTTATCCTTGGATTGGGAAACAGTTTGATTTGACACTGAAACACACAGGATAATCAAATGAGTATAAATAATAAAGTGTACAGAGAACATAAATTGAGAGAGAGAGAGGAAAAAAAACAAGATTTTGTCTAAACTTTGTCAGCCCTAATCTTAATCTGGGATGAAATGAAGATCAGTTTTAGCCCTAGCTTCTAAACATGTAAGACATTTCCTAAAAAAGGTGATATGGTCACTGCTATAACCTGACTTTGTGTTTTTTGTTTGAAGGAATAGTATATCAAAACATCAAATTTACACAAAAGCACAAGAAAGAAGTGTGTATAGAACAGGAATTGATTGTGATTCTGAAGTGTGTGTGTAGAACATGTAATGCTTTTAAAGTTTATGTGTAGAACCTGAAATTCTTGTGAAATGTGTGTAGAAACTGTAATGCATGTCAAGTGTGTGTGTGTGTGTGTGTAGAACATGTATTGATTGTGATTATGAAGTGTGTGTAGAATCTGTTATACTGTTATACTTGTCAAGGGTGTGTAGAACTGAAGAGTGTGTGCGGAACAATAATTTGTTTGTGAAGTGTGTGCATGAAACATGCATTGATTGTGAAGTGTTTGTTTAGAACAATGATGTTTTCTTGTGAACTGTGTGTATAGAAGATGTATTGATTGAGAAGTGTGTGTGTGTAGAACCTGTAGAGGTCGTGGATCAGTTCTTCGTCGAGGCGTGCATACATCCGGTTGAGCAGCAGCTGGTGTTTGCCGTACAGACAGAGATAGTTCGAGACAGGAAGTGGGTTAAAGGACAAACAGGTGATGCTTTCCACAATGTTCTGCTGACTGAACCGCAGCTGGAAGTAGTTTCCTGTCTCCACGCTGCCTGTCGCGACACTCCGGCCCTGTAGGACACACAAGGACGAGAACTTTTTAGTCTAACCCAACAAAGTTAAAAACACTATTTATATATGCTGTGTAACATATGCTTGTGCCAGAACATTGATTTTCAACATACAGATACGATGTATGTGAATGCTTTTTCTGTGAGACTGGTAATGTGTTCAGATTGTCCGCTTGTCCACGCGCTCACTCACGATATAGTGTTTGCTACATAGAACACTCACTCTAAGGGGATAGGGGCAGACAGCTGTTGATGTGTTTTGGACACTAGAGGGACGTTACACTGCTGTATAATTATGTGCCAGATATACCTAATTATTATGTCTGCCACATAAACAAATGCCAAAACATGGACAGCAATGTTGCATTGTACATGTTTTAGTTCACATATCATTTCGCAACGTCGAAATAAAAATAAAATAAAAGTTTTCTAAAAACTTTTCATAAACCTCTATAGCTCGCGTGACGGGCCGCAATGCATGAACGTCGGCTTCTGTGCATTACATTTTGGTGCGCCTCACAATGATGCTGTAGTGCGCTATATGGCGAAAGAGATTTACAGTTACAGAATGGCTGATTCACTGTGTAGTACACTATATAGAGGGCAAATGGATGTTCTGAACACAGCGTGGGTTCATGCAAGTTCAACATTTAGTTCCTACCTGCAATAATTTCCTCTTCCCAAAAACTGTGAATTCATCTTATCCTTTCAGATACAGTTTGACCTCTCAATAAATGTGCATCAAGACATGATGAAAAATTTGAAATCATTAGCTTTGCTAAATCTGCCAATGCTAGTACGCGGCCATGCACTTAACATGTAAATCAATCAATTTTCATACAATTATTATTTTGTAATTGAAGAAAAATGATACACTATTATTAATACGCATTATTTAATTTGTGCTTTGCTACATATCACTGCTAGGGTTTCTCATCAGAACTAAAAACGCTGAACAGTGCACACCCACAAGCGTCAACAGCAGCGGCTATTACACGCCCACAAAAGACAAACTACAAACAAGACGAGTGAAATGTCATTTGCTGCTGTGAACAGGGTAAGAATAATGGGATTAAAGGTTATTGTTAAAGACGAGTGCAGGATACACAGCTCAGTATCCACTTATCTTGAAAATGGAGCATACCTGTGTGCTGCTAACTGATGGAGATACGTGGGTGTACGAGGGTTTTGTGACATGGAGATAATGGTATCCACCTGGCAGCCTTCCACCTGTGAATAAAAGCACAATGAGGAAAGAGGAATGAACCATATTTCATTTTTTGATTGTGTGAAGCTGCCATGAAGGTTTCTCAGGCACACGTGGCTCTGACGTTAATGGTCAGTTTAATGATAATGATATTGTCATGATCAAGGAATGAACAACGATGTGGAACGATATTCTCTCTGAGAATAAATCACACAGCTTCTTGCTGTAAATATGATATAATACATTTAACAACTCAGCCTGAATAACTCAAGGTAACGCCACATATCGATGCATGGCAAATGTGAGTGCTTTCTTTGTCAGTAATCCTCTTCCAGTGACCTCGATAACTAACAGAGTAAGCAAACACACCACAGTACACAGCTTTGTCAGGATCATCCGTAATTGCAGCTCGACTCTCTGAAGAAATGAACAGCTGAATATCTCACAGATTGCACCGCAGGGAGGGAAGCAAATACATTTATCATCAGGTAAGAGAGTAGCGGTACGATATTTTAACAGAGATTAAGCAACGTCTGGGATTGTGAAACTGAATTTGAATAAATATTACATTTAAATAAATATTGTAGCCGTGTTTATAAACATCCTTATTTGCATCCTATATAGGTGATTACAATTTAAGACATTTTATATGGAAATGTGTAAAACATCGTCAGTTTAAAAGTAACTAGTACGTATGTAGTGTCTGAATTTACTCAGAAAAAAATCACGAACATAGTTAGATAGCCGGTTCTGGCTGTAAAAGTTAGCTAGCTACGTTTGCTTTCTGGACTAACTATACTGTTCCTTAGATGGAATATGTCAGGAAAATCAAAGTATATAAATTAAGAGATGACACCCTCAGCAGCATGCTGATTTAGGAAAATAGTCAACAATGTGATGTGGCCCGACATAAAGCAGAGTTAATGTTACCACTCTGAAGTTTATTATTTCCCTATAGAAATACTTCCAGACCATAGCGTATATGTGATGCATCCATAACTGATTTGTTTTGCTTTTTCAGATTTCCAAAACAACATATTTTTATGTCAATTTGGTAAAACAAGCTACTAAAGGGACTTGCCTGTTATCTTAGGCTGCTTGTAGATGGGTATGATACAATCAGCGTCTGGTGCAGGTTTGGCTGGTGGCTCCAGCGTCGGGTCAAATAAGTGCAGCAACATGGCTGCCAGCTCCTGGCCCACCTCCTTGGAGTTAAAGTAAGAGTGGGACCACTGCTCAGCGTAGCAGCAGCGAGGTAACTTTGTTAAAGGCCCGGCAGCGTGGATTTTGCAGTCGTTTGTGTGGTAGGCGGAGTCAATAATCAGACGGCCATCAAATAACAGATAGGCGTTATTTATGGCCATGAAGGAGTCATAGTCCACACCTTTGTGGGAGAAGTTAAAGAAGACCTGAAAAGGTAAAGTTTTCATATGTGAAGTATTTAAGTGAAAAAAGATGCCTGCCACTCTTGAAGTCTCACAGGGAAGCATAGCACACTTAGATGAAAGCACTGTCTAAGCTCTTCCACACAGAGCTAACAGATGCTCATGATTGTCTAGTGTTAGTGTAACTAATGGGGAGAAAAATATGCCTTCCCTCCCTCCCAGAAAGCACAGAGAATTTTGCCGATTCCGAATTTGCACGAATGGGTTTGTGTTAGGTCACTCTGTCCACATTTTCTATATCTGTTAAATTTTAACGTTTAAAGGTGGTGGTCTGGGAAAGCCTTGTTTCAGATTCATTTACTCAAGGGAAATCTGGCAACTCGTCAGAGGTGTGGACGGCATGCAGCTGATTTGCATAATCTGAATGAGGTGCTCAGAAAATCGAAATCCGGTTGCTGTGTTAATATTGAAATAACTTCTGGACTCATTTCCCCAATAATACTGAAAACCCCAACCTGAACAGTATTAGAAAATAGTTTTGTGTAATTGTAGAGTGATGGCATTATAAAAGAAAGAAAGAAAGAAAGAAAGAAAGCAAAGAAAAAGACAAATCCCATCACTCACCTCACATTCCAGTCTGAAAGGCGGGTCATCTGTGGTAAATGAGACGGACGTGAGTGGCTCGGGGTTCTGTCCATCATTCATCTGAGCCAGCAAGCAGTTGTGATGGACATGAATGTCCTGTTTCTCCAGAGCTGTCCTCACTGCCTGCTCCATGGTGAGGCTCTGGAAACAGGACGTCAATCCAGGTGCATTCTGATGGACCACATGGATTCGGGAGCCTGTAACACCCAACTGCAGCAGTGTCTCCACACAGGTGTAGACATCTATGGTATCCCCATAAACCACAGCATTACCTTAGGAATGAGAATGTACAAGCTCAACTTTATCTCCACCCACAAACACGGATTAAACAAACCACCGATTCTTATCAGCGGCTCTTCTGATAGAAAGCTTCCCTATAGCAATGATTATACAGATTTTCTTCTAACAACGCAATTTTATAATTCATTAAATATTACTTTTAGATTATTTGGAGCGTCCACCATAGAATTGTCTGCAAAATAGCTGTTACTATGGAAACAATAATGTGTTATAGAAATGATCAAATAAAAATGACCTTTACTGTCTGAATTACATTATGACATCATAGGAAATACAGTTTACTAATAAAAACAAATGGTTGACAAACCCTCCACCCCCATTTTCTCCCTAATTTAGTCTTGACGACTTTTATACGACAGCTATCAACTATGCATGGGAAGGCATGCATGATTCCTGTGAAACTTGTGAAGCCAGTCAACTGCATTATTTCAACCTGCTGCACAGGGCAGAGTGACACTCTCAGATCAATATCTGCCTTCTTCCACATATATGAGCTCATAGAAGCACATGATTTGTTAGTGTCAGTGTGGCTGATAGAGGAGAGAGTGTCTATGCTAACCCTTTCACCATGAGAGCATGGCCAGTTTTGCTTTCTTGACTCCTGGCCACAGATTGCCGAGTTGGCTTAGTTTGATTATAAATTAAGTAAAATGCTGTATTACTTATAAATATCTGTTGAAATAAGAACAACTCTCTCTATAAGATTGTAGAGCAGAATGGACTTTGGCCCAGTCAGTAGTTAGGCTGCTGGATCTCTGTCCAGGGTGCTGAAACAGTGATAGATTAGTGGTAATGGTGTAACGATCAGGCAATTCAGATTGATGCAGCAATTTAAAAGACAATGATTAAAATGTATAGAGGGAATGATCATAAATAGATGAATATTATCTGGGGTTAACACCTCTACTTAGAGTTACAGTAGGTATGTTGTAATTGGTATCTTGAAAGCATGTACTAACTTATAGTTACATTTTTATTGTCTATGGATTGTGAGCTCCAGTGATACATTTTGTAGGATCATATCTGGGGCATGTATTTGTTTATTTTCTTTATTTATTTCTAAATTTTAAAATATGTTTATAATGGTTTAATTTATACACCCAAACAGCTTTCATCCATGTTTTGTTTTAGCCAAAAACTCTGGACAAGTGCATAACAAATCCACCTAGAAAAGTCCTATTGCTTTTTCCTCACCACTTGTGGATCATTTACATTATGCATATTCCACTGCTCTGTGATGAATTATTTAAATATATATGTAGATATAAAAGTAAATTGAAACAGATAATTCAAAGGCAGTGTCCGACAGCACAAATGCAAATTTCCTTCGTGCCAAGCTGATATTGTATGCATTTGGACAGCATAATTTGCACTCACTCCTAATTGTGCTACTTGCCACATTATTAGAGGAGCCTGTAATTAGTAAATATAATAGATCTAATCATGTATCACTGGCTCTCTCCTCGCTCCCTTCAGAGAGCAAGATTAATTCCAAAGCCCTGCTGATATTAATATCATCCCGTAAATAGATGAAGGAGGCCGACTCTCATCTGACAGATGAAAGATTTCACTCTGACTAATTAGCTCATCATTACAGCCTGGCAGTTGGAGCAGGAGTCCATGTAGGTGTAATGGAGCCTTGGTAAATCAGAGGCACAATTCTCTTGTCTTTCACTGATCCTGAATCAGCTTCAATGACACAGATCTTAGAATACATTTTCAGAACGAGAACCTGAAGGTCTGAAGGATTATAGCTACAGACTCTACACTCACTTTCCTGCTGGACAAAGTTCTCCATAAGCCAGTGGTAGGCCTGAGTGCAGTCCTGCTGGTCATTCAGAGTGAAGAGGTTGGAGGGAATGTGACCGCTGTATCTGTGGATGCGCTGCTCTGGCACTGAGCTGGTTGAAGACCATGCGCTGATGTCTATTCCAGTAGGACAAAGCATCTGACAAAGATATATACAGAATGCCACTATAATTTTGCTACGCAATTTGTTTAATATAAACCCACTCTGCTTTTTTATGAAGCTCTAGCATTACTAATCCAAATCTCTTCTGTACTGCTCAGTGTTGGATTAACAGATATTATGGGTTATTATTTATTATGAGTTATTATTTAAATTAAAGCACTAATAAGTTATCAATCCTAAACACCTCATTCACAGGGACATGTATGGCACGAACATGTATTTACAAGCAAAATTGTCAACTTGTTGCATTTCAGTGCCCAGACTGGGACATTTTATTGGCTTATTTATGGACATGAGGTATTTAGGCATTCTACCATGTGCATTAACACTCTGCGACTACAATATGGTCGTCCTCTCTGCCTCTCTCACCTGGTATTGCTGTCCAGTGCAGAGGATGAGATGATCGTAGGGAATATAGTGATCTCTGTTTACTTGTACACGTGTCATTCTCCTGTCTATGGCTGTCATCTTTCCCGTCACCACATTGACCCACGAGCGCAGCGAGAGCTGAGCTTGATCACGCACGCTGTAGCAATGACTGCAGAGAAGTCAAAACAGAGCATTTCAAAGAGTCTTCTTATTTACGATTATGAATAGTCATAAGTCATAAGTTGGATAAAGAGGGTGGATCTATAATCATATATACAAAAGGACAGGCTGAAAAAATATATAAAAAATGGCAGGAATGCAAAGGTCTAGGGATGAAGATCTGGGAATTAGAAAAATGTAGCACCACTAGAAACATTATATACTCAAAAAATGAAATAATGAAAGGTTCTTAGATCCTGATATACACTGTACACAGTACTGAAAATGTATTTCAGGAAGTTCAGCAATAAAAAGTCATTGGCCTATTGATGACTCTCCCAGTGAATTATAACATTGCTTGGCTGCTTATGCTGCTTTGTGCTAACAAAATCATTACAAGCTGAATTAAGATGAGGAAATGATAAATCCTTATGTCGTCCAAGACATTTTTGACAAGCTTATCATACGTAAGTCTGCTCTAGCTAATTAAGCTTACCGTGTAGCTAGAAAGCTCATGTTGTCAGTGCTGAGGTGTTCAGGTAAACCATGAGGAGAGATGAGAGTCAGGCTGTTGAACTGCAGATGCGGGCTAAAAGGAGGAACAGGAATTCATTTTCCTTACATTTTCTAGAAACAGTGTCTGAAAGTTTTGAGCTCATGGATATTTTAATGTTTAACAATACCTCATGCACCAATTTATAATCAATTTGTTTCAAATTATATTGTTTAGCTACATAATCTCATTCATTCATCTATAGGATTCTACGTAGCGTAACATTGTGAGGTGGAAATATAGCCTGGATGGGACACCACTGCGTCATAGGGTAGCATGTGCATGCACTTTCAAACCTAGGGGTAATTTATAGTAGGTAATCCAACTATAGGTACATTTTTGGGAGGTAGGAGGAAACCGGAGAACCAATAGGAAGCCCACATGGACACAAACAAAACATGTAAACATTTTCACAGCCCAGGAGTTCAATGATGATCGGTCAGTGCTACCTTCTGCACCACTTATACCACCTCTTATAAATGATAAACAGGAGTACAATTTTGTAAACGGCACTTTCAGGCATTTTTCTACAATTCCGCTACACCATTAAATTCTGGGAGGTGGGGACTGGAGTGCAGAATTATACCAAATTACTAAAGAAAAATACTTCTGGATATCCAAAATGGCTGCCTTTACATTATTTAGCTACATTGTAAAGTTCACTTCATATTTCTAGATGACATCCTGTGAAGTCGCGCTGTGTCCTAAACTGCATCTGCAAATCTGTGCCAAATCACTGAAGGACTGGATGTTGTTTAGGGCACTTATTTACAGAAAAGAGGTTCCAGTACTTTTTAGCTACATTTGCTTTGCAGCTTCAGAAAAAAAAAAAAAAAGATGTAAACATTGTATGCCAAACATGTGGGCTGATTGACTACATTTGGAGTAAAGGAGAAATTGTGTAGATTTGATTTTTTTTTCTATTCCTTTAACTAATAGGTTAATCTATCCTTATTTGCAAGGCTGTTCCTTCTTAAAATTACACTGGAATGAAAAAAAACAACATTGTTAACTGGTGACGCACTTTTTAAAATAACGTTTTCGGTCTGGAGCAATTTTGAGTGATTTTGTTCATGTTTCTGATTATGTCCAATAAAAAATTAATTCCTTTTCAGTTTTGTTCCCAGTAACATTTCTAATCCCTGATTGTAATGACTTAATTATCAGTAATTTACTGTAAAATCCAAAGGAAATGATTCACAGTGCTAAATCTATCACATGCTGTATATATATTTTTTTATTTTAATGATATTAATTATACTTAATCACTGACTTACTAAAAGCATAACAAAATAATCAAATGAATATGTGACCCGTAATGTAAAGCATTACCTTTTTAACTTTGTTTGCATTCGCTACAGAGCACAGAACTATTTTTGTGCCTAAAATACCATCTGTTCACTATGAAAGAATAAAAAAAGAAGCCCTGACCTGCACTGGGCTTTGTTGAATATAATGCTTTCATATAGATGCCTCCTAAATGAAGATGTATTTGTAAAGTGGATTTTGCCCATTCACGATAATCAGCCTTTCTGTGTTTTTTTTTCCTCCATGAAGAATGCCACTGAAAGCAGGAACATGAGCGTGAGGACAGCAGTGATAACCGCACACCATTAGAGGTGGAACAAAAGGCTGTGGGGTGTGTGGGGTTATTCTGTGAATGCTGGAGGGGCAGATGCAGTCCACTACTGACATCCCTCTATTTCCCCTGCTACATTGGCATACATTAAAGTGCTTTCTTCTCCAAGCATCACGGTAAAAGCCCTTCCTTTGTTTTCTCTTTTTTTTTTTTACCCTCCGCTGCATGTTTTGTCCCCCTCCCGGGGGCCACGTTTACCCTTAGGAGTGTAAAAAGGTCCCTTGTCATGTAAATGGCCTGTTGTGTTTGCAGAAAAGCGACATTATCGCAGTGTATGTGTGCGGCTCTGCAGGCCTGGAGATCATCAGTGCTGATCTGAGACACAAAAACTGGACACAGGAACAGGTCGCTCTCAGACCTCTGCTCTGGATTAGAGGCTTTCCGGGCGATTGGGACAGACAGGAAGACAGAAAACCAGCACTATAGTATTATTTGATGTATGGTGGCAGTGTCCATCAAAACATTCAGTTATTGTATCTGGCAATAGATCATTCAATTTTGATGTCTTGATCTTGTTCATTACAAAGCTTTGTACTTGGTGCTTCAGAGTAATAACAAGCCCAAACACTATGTTAAACACTTCTGTTCATTGTCTTGTAATAGGTATGTTTTCTGTTCCTTCTGGAGAATAAGATTCACCCCATGCATTATGGCTGCTCACAGAAAAACACAAAACATACATCACTTTGTTGAACAAGGTATTGGAACTTTTGGCACCCCTATACTGAAGCTATACGTTTTCCATCTGCCTCCAGTCTAGGACTAAAGGCACCTAAATGGTTTAGACCAGGAGTATTTAAATAATGTCTAGTTACATAAAATTCCTTTCCTACACAGGTCCAGATAAGCAATCAACATAACCAAATGATGACAACAGATACCTTTTTGCTCAACATCAATCTTACGTGTTTTATGACTTACAGTATGAATAAAACCATGAGCAGACGAGACTTCTGTTTTGAACTGTCCGATCATCTTTTAACATTGTGTTCAGCAGTTGATCTGCTACAGAAGCTGCAATAGTTCATATTTTAAAAGAGCTGGAGAACTGTCACTGTGTCTCAAATTGCAATCTTGTGTACTTGCTATTTTGTATGCATAAGTGCATTGACTCTGAGAAATATGGCAACATGCAGTGCATTAAGAGTACCTGGATGGTGTACTCAAAAGGGTCAAAATGTTGAGTGTGCACTGCTGAACACTTCTCACCCTCAGTGATCGCCAGCTTGGCTACGTAACATATGGGGAGGAACCACCTAGCTATTTTCAGCCAGTTATGAAATGGCATGTCGTCAATGCCAGTGGTGACATGATTTCCACGCCGTGGGGAATATCTATGCACACAAGCGAGGAAAATTAAAAACGCTTTCATTTTTATAGAGGTGAATCAAAAAAAAGCCTGCAGATATTTTTGGCAGGTTCGCGGTCAAATGTTGCCATTGTTATTTCTGGTAAATGAACAACTTGCCGTGTTCGGTTTGAGACAACACTCCCCTGTCTAAATTCACACACTACATAAGTAAGTACATAGTGTGCACAGTGTACTACATGGAAGTGTACTAATGGAAGTATGCAAATTGAGCCACAGTGTAGGTTTGATTGTTTTTAATATATTTATCTTCTGCTCTAGTATTTTTTTTTTTAAGTGTTTGGGTTAATTTATGGATTTTACTTAAGATACTGTATACTTCAACAGAAACAAACCAGAACCCGGGGTACCACTGTGTTTTTCTGAGTTTATTTTAATGAACAGTGGATGAACAACTTTACTGTGAATGTACCTGTTGTGATTGGTGGTTACAGACTACAGGTAATCTGGATTATATAATCTAATTACAAAAGTCAAGTACATGTAATCAGAGATGGACACATTGAAAGTATTTAATCAGATTAGTTACTTATAGATATTTTTGATGTGAGTGAATCCTATTTTATTAATATGTAATTTACTGAGTGCAGCACAAACTGCTCAGAGAATGAGATCACTCGGTATTCTGTGCTACTTATACTCTGTCTTAATCTTATTTGTGAGTCTCTGTGATTTTAACTAGGTCAGCTTTCATCTTTTCTTGCAGTAGATCAAAGAGTTCAATCTTATTTCCAGTGGGCTGGTGTGTAACAGGTGTTCAATCCAACCAAGCAGAAGCCACGCCAGATTCCACCTGTTTAATCAGTCGATCCTGCTTGGTTAAAATGAAAATCGGCCCCCGCACCAGTCTTTTGTAGATATACTTGGACACCCCTGTAGTAGAACTACTGCTCCCGTCCAACTGTTAAACACTGCATGGTGTCGCCTTGGGCCGGGGGTGGGGGGGCTCTGTATCCCCCCGATGGCATCAACCATCACCATCACATCAACACCCACCACCACTTCCAGTGACAAAACAATTCACACTAACACATCTACACATTGGCGGATCCATACGAGGCAACTAGGGAAATCTTCAGAGAATTGATCATTATTATTATTATTATCATTATTATTATTATCATGGGCGGCACGGCACGGTGGTGCAGTGGTTAGCACGGTCGCCTCACAGAAAGATGGTCCTGGGTTCGATCCCCGGGTCACCCAGGGTGCCTTTCTGTGCGGACTTTGCATGTTCTCCTCGTGCATGCGTGGGTTTCCTCCCACTGTCCAAAGACATGCAGATTAGTTTAACTGGCTACTCTAAACTCTGTCACTACAGAAAACCAGAATTCCCATGCTGCTTGCCAAACAGTCAGGACAGGACAGGTTAAAAAAAAAAAAAAACACTGCATGGTGATGGGCCTGTTAGGTAAATGCAGGGCTGTAGTCAAGAACACCGTTGTCAAATCCAAGACAAGTCAAAGACAAGACTAACAAAGATCGAGTCAAGGGCAGGTCTTAAGGGGGTCGAGGGGGTCAAGATTGAGTCCAAGTAAAAACAAGACCGTGTCAAGGTCAAAACTGAAAACATCAGCTAAGCCTTTAATTCAATGAATTGGCTTCATTCAGCATTGAGACAATGATTAGGTATTGTGTAAAAGAAGAAATTACTTCCTGTCACACTTTGTGCATGAGAAAAGGAAAGACAACACAAACATTATATTTTACAAACTCCGGGTCAAGACCAAGATCATATTAACTAAGACCAATATCCAAGACTGAAACAGGTACAGGTACAAATGACAATAAATCCAAGATAAGTTCAGGTCAATTCAGAGAACTTGAGTCTTTTAGAAATCACCAGATTTACAATGTTGCCTCACAATCAGTTAAACAAACAATAAGTGGGGCCATATTTCTAATGAAAAACTGTCTCTCGTTTCTTAGAAGTGATATAAAATTGATGAAAAATGTATGCTTGGCTTTGAGCATTTAGGCCAAGTGTGAGGAAAAGTCAGGCTTAGTCAAAGTCACTGGACTTCTGTAATAATCTTGAACATGTTTCTCCTCACAGGTGGCATAATGGTGCAGTAGGTAATGTTCCTGTCCCGGAGCTCCAGGGCCCTGCGTTGGATCCTGACCCTGTTCTTCACATGCCTGTATGGGTTTCCTCTAACTGTCCAAAAACATTTTTTCTCTAGGTGTGAATGAGTGTGTGAATATTTGCCCTGAAATAGAAGGGTGTCCCATCGCAAGGTGTATTCCCATTTTGTCCTCCCGACTCTGGATTTACCACAAGTGGTCAATGATGTGAGGAACTTCTTTAAAAAATTACATTCAAACTAAGACACCTTGACATACAACTTGACATTTCAAAATGACTTAGATTTCTGAAAACCATAAAAAAAAACATTCAGGTGGTTAATTTTTAAAAATGATGTTCATGTGTCGATCCTCCTTCAATAGCAGAAAAGAATTTTAAAAATGAGCAATGGCTTTGCTGTGTTAATCTCAGTTCTGGCTGAAAAGCTGAAGGGCAGAAGCATTACAGTCACCGCTCCTCAGCACAATACCATCCTGTGGCGTTTTTCCATCTTATCAGTGACACACAGGCCACCATTGTGGTCGAGCTCAGACCTCCAGGGCTCGGAGGACAAGCGGGGGAACCCATGAATCTTTATCTGTCCCTGCTGCTACTGCTCATGACCCCTTCGTAGTGACTGATGGAGAAGAGCGGACAAGGGGGAGTGTGGGGGATGGAGCTTTGGGTTTAGGAGATAAGAGTTCGGCCTGCCCCTACGCCTACACGTCCCGAGCCGCCATCACTTTTAGTGGACACTAACTGCCTCATTAGTCAAGTCATTAGTGACAGCAAACACCGATCGCCTGACAGGAGAACAGTGGAGCGGCTAATTAAAGGGCTAGCGCCTGTGCGAAAGCTGCCAACCTCCAGCAGCTGCATGCCCACTGAGCCTGCCAATGCCACAAGAGTTAACATGAACTCGCACACACACACACACACACACACACACACACACACACACACACACACACACACACACACACACACACACAAACAC
>JAQQZR010000020.1:10919756-10935213 GCA_030068235.1 Notoglanidium macrostoma | reverse complement strand
ATATATCTTAAATGTAAATTTTACTTTGGAATGTTTATTCACTTTTTACGCCAATCCTCTCATTATAAAAAAGGAACAGTATGTTCTCTGCAGTTGGAATAGAATAAAAATTTTTAAAAAGCCTTAATCTGGAAAAACAACAAAAAGCCCTGTGAATAATTTATGACATTCTCTGGAGTGTCACTTTCATAACAGTGCTAGGCGATGTAGAGCAGATTGCTGTGTGCAGAGAAAGAGAGAGAGAGAGAAAGAGAGAGAGATGAAATGCAAACACAAAACTGCAGAAATGCTACAGATGTCTGGCCTCGGCGTGCTGAGTGCGAGCATGTCTTGGCTGGCCGTTCGCTCTCATCTGCCATATGCTGCTATGAACACATGTCAGTATGAAAGGAGGGGGACATTGTGGTGTTCCTGAGGGAAGAACACCCTCGACACACACACACACACACACACACACACACACACACACACACATACACACACACAAGCTCATCTAGATTTAAGCAAAAGCATCTGTAGCCTCGAGTGCACCTACTGCTGTGCAATTCAAGTCTCCAGCAAGGGTTTTAATTCCATGCACATTTATAAAAAGGAATGTCTGATTACCCCCTGACTGCATACCTTTTATATGAAGTAATAAGAAATACTTCAAAGCATAGTTTGTACCATTTTATAGTATATATATATATATAAAGCCATGCAGCTCAAATAGTAGTCCCACGAATGATACTTTTATATTCACTTGCAAATTCTAACACATAGAATTGTTTCTATAGTAACACCTCATACATGGGGACTTGACGCTCCACATAATCTAAGGGAAAAATCTGAAAATAATAAATAGATTTTTGTTGTTGTTTAAGAAAGAAAATGAATCTTTGTTGATGTGATGAACTTTTTTGTTATGAGACATTTATTTAACATTTATTCTCAGGATTCAGAAGGATTCTCAGGTGCCAGAACTTTGTAACATTCATGGTGATTTGAAACGTTTCCCAGCATGCTGGAGTTGGTATTACATAAGTGATAAGAGAAACTAACTAGTCTCTTCACAACATTAGCTATGAGCTGTTAAAATGAGGAACGTGTTGTTTGTTAATAAATTAAACATTGTAATCAATGTTATAAGTGGAATAACAGACACCAGACCATGTTTTCACACCACTGCATATGTTATGTAGTGTGTTATTTCTTACTTATTAATCATAATTTCTTTTGATATTTTTTGACATATCACACAACAGCTAAGAACCAGGAAAGCCGAGAACTAACAAGTGCTTATATCAGCACATGTGAAGCCAGCCAACTGCATCTTTTCAAACTGCTGCTCGTGGTGTGCTAATCGCCCTCTTCTGCATACATAAACTCACAGATGCCCATGAGCGGATTGTGTTGCTGTGATTGACAGGGCCAATTTCCGCTCTTGGCTCCTGCCCACTGATGGCTGTGGCTGCGGCATCACTGGTTAAAATTCAAACCTGGAATCTCCTAACGATACGGCTTTTCTGGTTCACCACTCACTAGCCTTCATAAAACTGAAATATAAATTTTCTAAAATATTTTGTAAATGTTTATCTGAGGTAATTATTCGATTTTCCTTCTTGTCTGTATTCTGGTGGTGTGTAAAATACACTGAGCTCATTTTAAATTCATTTTAAAAAGCATTATGTAAATGCACTTAAACATCTTTTATTATTATTATTATTATTATTATTATTATTATTATTATTATTATTATATACTATTAGCAGGCAAGTCTAACCTCAAATACAGCCACATGATTCATCTCATCCTCAGCCTCGATTTTCTCAGCCAGGATGTCCGGTACAGGCCAGGAATCGCTCAGAGTCCTCATCTGCTCTAAGTATGTGAGGTCAATAAGATCTTCCACCCTGCATCACATCACATCGCATCACATCGCATCCCATTCATCACATCACATCGCATCGCATCACACAACATCTGCCTAAACTAGCATTGGAAATCAGCCCAGATGTGCACTTCTCCCAAAAAATTAAGAAAAACTGCAAAGTTTAAAAGTGTCTTGAAGAAGAAGACCTCAAAGGATAGCCATATAAACCATTTATGTCACTTCACGTCACCTATGTATGAATAATACTAAACAAATAAGGCAATTACACAATATTACATGAGCATGAGTATCTGTGTCCTCATGCCTACAGCTGAATCATAGCTGTGCTGATGTTCAGCGCAACAGCATTCATGTTTGTGTGATATTGCTTACAGCACTTTTGAATTCTTCAATCTGATTGGTCAGAAGGTGTTGATTCGTTTTCAATAACAGGAGCTCTGACAATGCAGGATTATATGAAATATATTATATTAATGCAGATTATATTAATGCGCTCATTCTAATGTTATTGTTTCCATAGTAACTCGTTCACAGAGTTTGTACATAATCTACGGCTAATAATGAACAGATTTTAAACATGTGCTGATGCTGGGGTTTAACAAAGAAAAGCATATAAACTTTGATAGAGTGAAGTTTTCTGTAGAACTCGAGGGACAAGACAAGAGCGATGTACAGTAGAGCGGTCAGTACGTTTTCCGTTGCAGAAAGTCAGGGTGGATCATTAGAAATCTCTCAGGTCATTTCTGTTTGCAGCTTGCACAAGTGTTAATGTAAGGAAAGGGTTAAAGATGTGTGTGAGGAGTGAGCACCTGGCTCTGCGCACATGCAGTCTTGGACAGTAGTTGTGTCTGTGGCACACGAAGGCACCACACTGGACTTCCTCTGTGGTGCAGGGCATGGGCTTGAAAATGTCCGTCAGAGCTGGCTCTAAAGAAAAACAATGCAGCTGAGTGTAAACAGTGGCTCTGTGTAGCTGCTCTCATCATTCTTGATTCTATTTTATGAGCATTTTTAACCACATCTGGCCAAATCTGGAACTGTTCAACACTATAAGAGCCAGGTCTTGGCCATAAAAGTTGGTATTTGTTCAGCAGAGAAATTCTGCTGGTCCAGAACTACAAATCGGTTCCATCAGGGGCTTTGGTGGTGTCATGGTTTATCACCATGACAACATATTGTGCAAGCCACTTGCATGTATCATATTAAAATAAAATAGTAATAGACAGGAATATTTTACAAAAAAAAACAGGATATATTATTGTCTGTCTGTCTGTCTGTCAATCCTGACCAGGATTAACTGCTTACTGAAGATCAGTGAATGCTGGAAATGTAAATCAGTGGTCCAGGGAGGATAACAAATGTGTTCTGTTTATTGACATTTCTGGAATAATATCTATTGAATCTCCAATTAATAGCCAAAATATAACTTTGTACATTTAAACAATGTCCCTGGCTGCAAAAAGCAGCTTCGTTACACTGCTTCACAACAAAACATCTTTGAATAAAAGCAGTGTAACGCAGAGAATGTCTTGGTGTTGAGCGCCGCGTGCTTTTCTTACCAAGGCTGCTGCTGTAGGGTGTGACGAGGCAGATGTATTCCAGCTCTGTGATGGCATTGAACACAGTTCTGTTTGTGATGACGAAGACAGAGACATCATGCTTCATGTCTGCTTTACGCAAACCCTTTTAAGCTCACAATGTAAAATCTAACTTTATCTGATTGCAGAATTCAATGCAAAGGCTCTGAATGGAAACAGGAAGACATTGCCATGGTGGAAATGTAATTTCCGCTGCCCCAAACAAGATTTCAACCGGCCTTAACTGGATGACTATAGAGAAGTCTGGCTTATTTAAGTCTAAATACATAAAAGCATGACAGGCAAAACAAATCAAAATAATGTTGCCTCTTTTTCAGAAATGCAAAAGTTGGATAAAATGCTGTATTACATTTTCAGTTTTTACCTGATAATCTCATTAGCGCTGGAAATAGAAAAGCCGGGCTGGGCCACGAATAGATGCAGGAAAATCGTGTTTAAAGGCTACAGAGTGTAAAAAAACAAACAAACCTTGATTATGAGACAGATCACAACAGGACGCTTTATCCTTAATCATAAAGAAGACATCCTTTTGCCTACTGTGAACTTTGTGGCATTAAAATGGGTTTGAAGTAGCTGCTCCCATGAAGCCTGATCCACCAGGTCACCAATGGGATGGTCCACGAACGCAGCATGGGCCAGGACTTCATTTTTTGCTGTGCTAATTGTAACAGCCAGATTAGCTTTTTCCCTGAGAATGAAGAGAACGAAACGATAGAAAATTAACGTGCATGAAATTCAATTCAAATTAGGAATGTACGGACATCTGAGACCGAGTATCAAGTTGATATATGTCTGTGATGCACATTAAACTGATCCACTAACATTTTTCTCTGAATGCCTTTGAGGCTCAGCAATATGTAAAGTAAAAACAGAACATGTATTGTTCAAGCTTGCAGAGATCAATTTGCTTAATGGGTCAGCACTCTCAGTATTGAGCAATAATAAGAGCTCTAATATTACTAACATGAAAAAGGCATTAGTGCATCACTACACACAGCCCTCCACAACTGGTCACTGACTTGACTGACAGGTTCAAACACAAATAAAAATGAATAAAAAAAAAAGTCCTGCTCACAGCCGTTGTTGAGACTATGAACTTGATTGATGTAGCTGAGGTTGAGGAACTGTCACAACAGACCATGCTGACAAAGGGCTTCATTTATCAAGCTGGATTTGAATGGATCTAGTCATCAATCATTTGTACAAGCGTTTACACAAGAAATTTTGTACTAATGAAAATCCCTAGGGTTAACTAGGGTTCAGGAAAAACAAAAACATTCGTATTCTACTTCGGCTTGTGACTGTGTGTAAAGTTATGCATAAGAAGACTAACTAATGGAAATCTTGACATGATCAGCTTCAAAGCATATAATTTGCATATATCTGGAATATACTGTTGAGATTCAATTGCTTGTTTTTATTAGGTTTGCAGCATTTAGTCGATGTCGTTGCAGCATTTAGTGACTTACAGAAGTGCTTTGAAGTCTCTATCAAAAACACATCCTTATGTTAGTTCACTAGGTCAGGGACAAAGAAAATCTTTTATAATGTTTTGTGAAAACCTGTCGTTTTATATTATTGGTATTAGTTAAAGAATCTGAAAAATAAAGAAAGTGAGCCTGCACAAACTCATAAATTAAGGCAACAATCATTCAATTATGACAAAAGAACTGTCACCGTGTAAACAGAAGATAGGCTGGTCTGCATGTGCACAACCATAAACCGTAAACAAATAACTCTGTGTATGGAAGATTAAGCGCTCGCTTATTATGATTAATATTATATACAGTATTATTCAGTATTTTTTTATTGGTATAGAAGTGAGTCAAAGTAACTTCCATTTTGAATTTCGGTCTTAATGCAAACATTTGCACAAAACTTAACCAAAAGAGTGATAACGGTGCTGACGTTTCTACCTTAGCCTTTCCGTGTTTCTGTGGGCTACACTGTGTTCAGGTTTAAATCCTAATACAGATACAGATAAATCTGTTTAGATCACTAAACAGATACAAATAGTGGCATTGCATAGCATCTCTAGTATGGACTAAATACCACTGTGGGTGGATGTCTTATTGTTACAGGTTACTTAGGCAGATATTAATAAATGCTGATCTATATTGAACAAACTTGAGTCTGCAAGATATGGAGAAATATTATGTTGTAAAATATGTGATTGCTGTGTAGTCTATTGTGCCACTGAACCTGTCTCTGCATGAATGTGAATTATCCTCAACACTCACAGCAGGTAGATCACATTCACACTGCCAAACACTGCTGCAGTGGCTGCACTGATCAGCTCAGTGATCTTGTGAGCATCACACGACTCTGTCCGTCGCACAATTACAGATTTCTTTTCCCCACTGGATGAAGTAATGGTCGTCATGTTCTCCTGGAGGAAGAAACAAATATACTGTATGAATTATCACACATCTGCATTAAAACTTTTACATTGTATTACAGCACATGGTTATTCAAAAGGCTAGTCAACGCGGTGTCGAAAAATAAACAAATTGCTACCATTCATGCGCCTGTCTCATTAATCCTGTCCGTCAATCTCTTTGTATACTGTATTTCAACTGTGTTTGGCCTAAGCGTCTCGTTACCATGGTTATCACACGTCATGACGTCTGCGACGTAAACCGTTGCCGTGCATGGGTTACGGTCTACAGCCATCCGTTCGTCTTTTCTCTTTTCCCACCTGTATTTATACACTTCCTTTCCGCCTGCGCTGTCAATCATTCAACTGATTGGCTAGCAGTTCATTTCGGTAGCTTTCTATTGTACAACCTTTTGTGGGCAACCAATCATAGCGAAGAAGGCGGGACTTAACTTAATACGGGTGGGGAAAACAACCCAGGGTGAAAGTTATGGCGGAAAACTTGGTTTTGACAGAATAGCGTTGAGTGTTTTGTGTTTAAGTTATCAAATTGAATGTTGTGAGCTCGTTTTCTCTTCATTTGTGTTGTAAGATAATATTTTGTAATCATGGCGTCCACCGCGGCAGGGAAGCAAAGAATACCGAAAGTGGCAAAGGTAAGAAAAATAAGCTCGTGCTAGGAGGTCAGTGTTCGTGGCTAGCTAGGTGGCTAAGCTAGCTAGTTATTTTAATTAGAATTACAATAGCGGTCATTACTGACGTAGTATGAAATAAAATATCATTTTATTGCGGTGTAGTTTAACTGTAGCCTGTAGTTACACTTGGTCATATTAGATATAATTCCATTATAATAATCTTAGTATTGTTCAGAACTGCTATGCTGTTAGCTCTACCTAAATTACAAACTATTAGCTTTGTTTGTTTGTTTAATACCAGGGCTTACAAATAACATTAATGGGCATTAAACAGGGAAAGAAGTGAATGGGAAATAGATGCTGGATTCAAGCAACGGCATTGCTTAAAAATAAATTAATAAATAAGTACAATTCTTCTGGAAAGTATACAAAACAGTACTTTTATTCTTCATTTACATGTATGAATGAAGAAGTAGCTATGGGTCATTTGATATACTCAAATTGAAAAGCAGGTAAACAGTGTAGAAATATATCGTTTGACTTTTTGTTCCAAAGTGTTTTGGAGACACTATAAGTTTAAGATGGGAGTCTAAGGCCATACGGTTAATCAAGACATGCATCCTTTTGGACAATCTTTATACATGCAGATGTATTTCTCATTGTGATGGTTAACAAACACTCTGCTGTGCCTTTCCTGTACCAGGTGAAGAATAAAGCCCCGGCCGAGGTGCAGATCACAGCCGAGCAGCTGCTCCGTGAAGCCAAGGAACGAGAACTCGAGCTACTCCCCCCTCCACCCAAACAGAAGATCACTGATGAAGAGGAGTTAAACGATTACAAATTACGAAAACGCAAGGTAAGATGACTGAACCAAGGCCTTATTGGGTCTGGTTACTTCATCCTCCTCATGTTCAACACCAGTGATCTGCTCTACAGGGATTTGAAGACAATATCAGAAAGAACAGGACTGTGATAAGCAACTGGATCAAGTACGCACAATGGGAGGAGAGTCTGAAGGAAATACAGAGGTATGGCACTCTGGATATCTATTAATCATAATGCTTGAGTTGAATGAATTCAGGTTAAAGGTTTCTTTTTACGTTTCTGACCTCATTTAAAGAGCTCGGTCTATCTACGAGCGAGCGTTGGACGTGGATCACCGGAATGTCACGCTCTGGCTGAAATACGCCGAGATGGAGATGAAGAGCCGACAGGTCAATCACGCCCGCAACATCTGGGACCGAGCCATAACCATCCTGCCCCGAGTCAACCAGTTCTGGTAATCCTTACACTTCACTTCCTATAGTTTAACTTCAGTGCTTATTGATGATCTCAGTTTAATGGGATTGACCTGGTGTTCACAGGTACAAATACACCTACATGGAGGAGATGCTGGGGAATGTAGCAGGCTGCAGGCAGGTGTTTGAGCGCTGGATGGAGTGGGAGCCAGAGGAGCAGGCGTGGCACTCTTACATCAACTTTGAGCTGCGCTATAAGGAGGTGGAGAAAGCCCGCTGCATTTATGAGCGATATATCCTTACCAAAGTGCTCGTGTTTGGAACGTAGATATGGTGCCTGCTTTAAGAGTGAATTTAAACAGCTGTGTTCTTTCACTACAGAGACCTTATCAGGAACTCGGGAGCTTTCCACATGATTTTAGGCTGTAGGAACTAAATTAGCATGACTGTTCATTTTTACTAGTCAGCCAAGAAAGGCAGTCGATCAGTCGGCGATTCCTTAATTAAAGCATGAAGCTAAAAGTTCAGTTCAGTACAGTTATACCAAGCAGGAGGTGATCATATCAGCAGGAAAAAAGATGAGCTTAATGAGGGGAACTTTTTAACATGATGTGGGAAATCGTGACCAATAGGAAAACAAAAGATCGAGATGTGGTCTACTTGTAGTCTTTAAAAAAAATAATAATAAAAAAAATACAATAAAATGCTAAATAGATTATAGCTAATCGTCACACAAATTGTCTGATCAAATTGACTGATGGGTGTCCAGATTCCAATCACTGTTTTGTTCAAGGATTGCCAAATATTGCTGTACAATCATGCTCTCCGGTCGTGTTTTGTTGCATTCACACTTGGGCTCACGCATGTACCTTAACATGCTCGGAGTCTACTGAAGGGAAAGGGAAGAGGCTCCTGAAATCCGTGATGAATGAATTTTAAAATGATCCAAATGCCTGCTTGCAATAATAACAGATGAAGTTGTCCAGTTAATCAAAGATGTAGTATTTTGTAATAACTACTAAATATGCAATAAAATTAATTAAATGGATCTGTGATAGAGTGAGGGTGTCCCACACTGCTTCTCCCTGAGCTCTGAGCATTACACATGGAGTAAGTATATCAGGAATGATTTTCAATCACAAGAGGCTTATGAGTCGCTGTTTAAGCAGGTAATATCTTTGCTTTCCTTTCACCTTTGGAAATACGTCCTTTGCTCATGGCACCTTGATATCAATAGAGGTTTATACTAAATATCAGCTAATTTTGCTCAGGATTTGAGCTAATGCAGATGAGCCATCCTTCACAAATAGTGTTATATTCAGGTACATATTGTTCCTTACAATACTGGTATGAAAGAAACGTGTGTGATCTCAATCCTAAACCAAAATATTGTGATTCTCGATAACATTGAGGTTTTTGAACTCGTATCACAGTAAACTCCTTAACACCCTTGCACTTGTGATCGTCCACCCTGAAGTGAAGAACTGGATCAAATACGCCCGCTTCGAAGATAAACACGGTTACATTGCTCATGCGAGGAAAGTCTACGAGAGGGCTGTCGAGTTCTTCGGTGAGGAACACATCGATGAAAACCTCTTCGTGGCATTTGCGAAATTTGAGGAGAAGCAAAAAGAGGTAATCTCCATGCCAAAAGTCAATTCTATCATCCACCAAAATCATGTTTGTTTAACAACCCTGGTAATGCTTTTAAGTTGAACAATGAAGCATAATTGTCTTGTCTTTGTGAGTGTTGCCTTTTATGGTTCTCATTGAAATCAGCGAGATATCGGAATGTCTGTCAATTTCTTCATCATGCAGATGCTGTTACCCATTTTCAGACATTGTGTGTGTGTTTGTGTTTTCAGTTTGAGCGTGTTCGCGTGATCTATAAGTACGCCCTGGACCGAATCCCCAAACAGCAGGCCCAAGAGCTTTTCAAGAACTACACCATGTTTGAGAAGAAGTTTGGAGACAGGAGAGGGATCGAGGACGTCATCGTCAGCAAGAGGAGATTTCAGTATGAGGAGGAGGTTAAGGTAAAAGATCACTAAATACTCTATAAAAACTATAAACATGTGACATGATCTGGCAGTTCATTGGATACATACACACACTGCACTTGAATAGTCCGAGGTACTCGGCTATAACCTTAGAAGGCCAAGTTACGTGAATTCCGCGCTTACTGAGATTCAGATAAGCAGCTAACATGACTGAAAGCTAAACTTTTAGTGCTTAAAGTGGTTATGTCCTGGGTCTAGATATTTACCAAATCAGAAAAACACATTATTAAACATGACTGCAGAATTATATCGCATTGAAAATTCTTCTTTTTAAGCTGTAATTTAGTATCGTAAAGTATTAACACTGAATTTTTCATTCCATCTCTAACAAGAGTAAGGGTACAATGTGGGAGATTGTCACCTTTTGGCTCTGTGTCTTATTTCAGGCGAGCCCACACAACTATGACGCTTGGTTTGATTACCTGCGGCTGGTGGAGAGCGACACGGACAGCGACACGGTCCGAGAGGTGTACGAACGAGCCATTGCCAACGTTCCCCCCATCACGGAGAAGAGACACTGGAGACGCTACATTTACCTGTGGATCAACTATGCTCTGTATGAGGAGCTGGAAGTCAAGGTCAGACGTGGCACTGAACTAAAGTCATGCTTAGTGGGCTTACTGTGTGTTGTGTAGTGAAAATTTACTTCACATGCTGGCATGCTTGGTTGTGTGACAGGACCCTGAAAGAACGAGACAGGTGTACCAGGCATGCCTGGAGCTCATCCCTCACAAAAAGGTATACATAAATTAGTTATTAGGATGGCTATAAACAATACAGTTTTGTCAAACAGCAGCAGTAGTAGTTTTTAAAGTCTCATTAAACAAAGTGTTATTCCATGTATACCACAGAATTTGCCCCTGCTAGTGTTTTGTTTTTTATTTATTAGAGAATGGCATCATAGCTTCATCCATTTAAAGTTACGTTTAATGTTGTGGAACATCCATGAAACTTTCCTTTTAGATTTTTTTTTTCATTACCAGGCATAATCCAAGTATTGCAGTTGAGTAATTGTTTGACATTTATTTATTGGTCTTATTCTAATCTCCTCCATAGTTTACCTTCGCTAAAATCTGGCTGCTCTATGGCCAGTTTGAAGTCCGCCAGAAGAACCTGCAGAACGCCAGACGAGGCCTGGTAAATTTCAAAAACCTTTAGGATTACAGGATCAAGCATATTGAAACTGCAGGCTGATGCCTTGTTAACTCTGTAACCACAGGGCGCAGGCATTGGGAAATGCCCAAAGAACAAGCTGTTTAAGGGCTACATCGAGCTGGAGCTGCAGCTCCGAGAGTTTGACCGCTGCAGAAAGCTCTATGAGAAGTACCTGGAGTTCAGCCCGGAGAACTGCACCACCTGGATCAAGTTTTCCGAGCTGGAGACGATCCTGGGAGATGTAGAAAGAGCACGGGCCATATTTGAGCTGGCCACCAGTCAGCCTCGCCTCGACATGCCAGAGGTATCACTCACGTTGCACCATCTTTTAAGCACTTCGTTAAATTTTACCTGGGTTTTTAATTCAGTCTTTCTAATGAAACTCTGCAGGTGCTCTGGAAGTCTTATATTGACTTTGAAATCGAGCAGGAGGAGTATGAGAACACACGTGGACTTTATAAGAGGCTCTTACAGCGCACACAGCATGTCAAGGTAGGGTTATTGTCTTAACATTGCTAACACTGGGGCTCTGAACACATGCCAGGGGCACCTTAATTTATCTCTATAGTGATACAGGGCATGACTTTAGGGCATAGAGCATAGGACTTAAAAAAAAAAAAAATCCTGGCCCTGTGGTGTTTGAGCTTTGAGTTCGTTAAGAATGTTGACGTGTTTGAGCCTGGGATTGGTCCAAAGATTCCTGGTCCTCTTGGAAATGGTGGTCTGAGAATCACGTCAATCAAACCATGGAACACTTCTCATCTTCTCAGTACATTTAAATGAAAAATTTCCCGGTCATGTTGTTGATCTTTGAAAACAGCAGAGATGTGATCAGTTTTGTTTGATGGGTTCGGTACTCATCACATCATTGTCATGTCTACGCTGACTAGCTTCCGATCTGCTCATTGCATCAGGTAAGACTGTCTGTTGTGTGCAGGTATGGATCAGTTATGCGCAGTTTGAGCTGTCGATTGAAGGTGAGGAGAGACTGCAGCGGTGCAGGCAGGTCTACGAGGAAGCTAACCGTAGCCTGCGCTCATGTGAGGAGAAGGAAGAGAGGCTCATGCTGCTCGAGGCCTGGAAGGATTTCGAGCAGGAGTTTGGTACCCAGGCCAACAAGGACCGAGTGAGGAAGCTCATGCCCGAGAAGGTGAAGAAGAGGAGGAAGCTCACGACAGAAGATGGGGTAAGAAGGAGGGAACACAGACTGCAGTGTATCATCTCATAGTGCAGAATATGCAATGTTAATGTCACAGATTTTCATATCACAAAAATCAAACTGTTCAGTTTATATTTACATACCTGTTTCTCAGCTTGGATGAAAATTCAACTTTGAATTGATGATTTGGTAACTATTAGATTGCAACCCAAGTCATTTTACACTGCACTACACACGTCACTGTCATTCAGTAAACATTCAGTTGTTTACTGTAATCATGGACTGTCAAAAATATGCAGTTTTTTGTTTGTTTGTTTTTAAACCAGTGATTGTGTGTGGACCATATAATTTTATTTGTATAGCACATTTAACAATAGTAATTGGAACATTGTGGGTTTATAACTCTAACTCTTAATGGTGTCTTGTTTTGTTCTCCAGGCGGATGCAGGATGGGAAGAATATTACGATTACATCTTCCCGGAGGACGCTGCCAATCAGCCCAACCTCAAACTGCTGGCCATGGCCAAGATGTGGAAGAAGCAGCAACACCAGGACGAGCCTCAGGAGGAACAAGAGACAGAAAAGGACGAGAGCGCCGAACCCACACAGCCAAGAGACGAGCAAAAGGATACCGGAGAAACACAGGAGACTAAAGAGAACGTTTCTGACGATCGGGACGACAGCAGCAGCAGCAGCAGCAGCGAGAGTGAAAGTGATGAGGAGAACACTGGAAACAAAATGGAGGAGAAGACAAAACCTGCAGAGGAGGACTAGACTGAAAATGTATCGTTTCCTTTATTCAGTACAAGGATAAACTGGACTGATGGGGCCTTCATCACCTCAGAAACTGTTCAAACCTTTCTTTTATAACAAAATAAAAAAGAAAAGTAAGTGCATTGTCATTCTTTGTATTTATAAAACGAGACGTTGAACGTCTTGTTAAAAAGACTGAACGTTTAAAGCTGCAGTTGGTAGATTTCAGAAGAGTTGACTAAGCTTGAAAATTTGAATGAGTACAACTTCCAGGAACTTCCCTCTAGAAAATGCCCTTTTTTTTCAAAAATCTAATCAAAAACAATTTACACAGGGGTAATTACTGCTGAAATTTGGCTAACTCTTTGAATCCTTTCAAAGACAATGAGCTTGACCGTGTGAGAGCATGTGGACGGTGGCTGCCCACAATGTCCGCACACTGATTGCCATGATGTCAGACATTCCTCTTGGCTCTGATTGATGGTGGATACTGGCATTAGGTGGAGGCAGAGGTGCCGGAGCTTCTTCACAGATTATCTCTCATGTACTACTGCCAGGGCATAGAGAGAGTTTTAGCAAATATGACAAAGTTACTTTTCCACGGGTTCCCTTCTGCAGCTTAAAGGAATAGTTCAGCAGGAATAAGTGCATAACTTCACTTATTCTAAATTAGTCAACAGATATGCATAACTGTAGCCTTGAATCCAAAGTAGGTCATTTGCATGTAGATCTGATTCATTTTTGAAATTTGGGGGAGAGGTGGGGTGTCTGGGTCTGCAAAGACAGAGTCACAAACAGAACCACACCTGTTCCATTCACTTTGGGCAAAGCGTCAGATCCACTGACAGCAAAACCGCCCCAGAGCACGATGCTACCACCACCATGCTTAACAGTTGGTAAAGTGTTCTCCTGTACCTCTGGCAGAGATGGCATTTAGCCTTCCGCCAAATAAAGGTGTTTTTGTGAGGTGGCAGGTGTGTATGCTCAACCTACTAGCCATAGTTGCAGGTGAATTTCCAGCATACCAACAGAACTACTGTTGTAACAGAGCGACGTGTGACATTCCACATATATGAAATGAGTTGGTTTGTTTCACTCGGACACTAACAGGAGACACCAGGGATTCGAAATGATTTCCGTCATTACAGACCCTGACCTTAACATAACCACAAAGATAAACAGAAGCATGAACCACTTGAAACATTTGTTGGTACATCACACAGTTAAATGTTTCAAAGTAAAAACGTCTGCAGAGAAGAAAACCCAAGCACACATGTAAAGGTCAAAAAACATTTTTAATGAAAAGTGGAGAATTTCTGACAGTGGCGAGTGCTAGTTTTGGAGTAGACAAGCCAGATAATGTTGTTCGTTTTATCATCAGTATGATTCAGATATCACCAAAAAAAAATTGACAGTTTCATTATAGGTACTAAAGACTTAAAATCGGAAGCCATTAAAGAACACAAGTCATCCAAATGCCACATATAAATTAAGAAGGGCAGTGCAGGGAAAATTGGTGCCAGAAGATTCAGCTGCCATGAAGGCACTTACTGGCCTGATGATGGCCCAGTTGGAGAAGATGAGCATTCTGTTTCAGAACGCCCATGCAAGCGCAATAAAAGGAAGGTCATTTCAAGATTTCGCATGTCGCTGCAGGTAAGTTGTATTTGTATTCTATTTTCTAACCTCAGAAGCTGATTCTGATGAGCGACATTAAACTGGGACTTAAATCTGCTCCAAGTCTTCAAACATAACTTCCATCAGTGGATGATCTGTGTGTGTTATGTGTACATCAAGCTCTCACTCTCAAGCTCTACAGTCTTCGGTCATCATTCGCAAGGTCTCAGGGAAGCCTGGAGCATACCATACACATCAAACATAAGGTGGATGCTTGATTGATGTTAGCGATTTTCATATTCTTATTGTTCAGCTTGATCTTTTTCCCTCTGCTCAGAAGCCAAAATGACCTCATTGAGCATTGAGACCTTCTTCTCAAACATGTCTTTCTCTTCCTGTCTCCTTTTCTCCATCATCTTATATTCTTCCATGTCTCTTGCTACTTTCTCCAACTCCTCCTGCAACAGAGAATCCTGGAGTTTGCTGGTTTGCTGGAGTATCATGTCCCTCTCCTCATTGTCCCGTTCCTGGTTCTTTCGCTCAGAAGACAAAATGACCTCCAGTTCTGAGACCTTCTTTACAAACATGCTTTTCTCTTCCATTCTCCTTTTCTCCATCATGTTAGATACCTCAATGTCTCTTTCTACTTTCTCCAACTCCTCCTGTAACAGAGAAGGCCAGAGGTCAGTCATTCTCTGCTGGAGTCTGGCATCTCTCTCCTCAGAAGCCATAATGTCGTTCATCTCTTCAACCCTCTTCACTGCCATGTCTTTCTCTTCCGTTATCTGTTTCTCCACCATTTTATCTTTCTCCAGCTGCTTTCTTACTTTCTCCAAATCCTCCTGTAAAAGAGAATCCTGGGGTTTGCTGATGGTTTGCTGGAGTATCGTGTCCCTCTCCTCATTGTCCCGTTCCTGGAGCTTTCGGTCAGAAGCCAAAATGACCTCCAGTTCTGAGACCTTGTTCACATACATGTCTTTCTCTTCCGTTCT
>JAQQZR010000020.1:10885226-10919656 GCA_030068235.1 Notoglanidium macrostoma | reverse complement strand
CCTTTTCTCCATCATCTTATGTTCTTCCATGTCTTTTGCTACTTTCTCCAACTCCTCCTGTAACAGAGAATCCTGGGTTTTGCTGATGGTTTGCTGGAGTATCATGTCCTTCTCCTCATTGTCCTGTTCCTGGTGCTTTCGGTCAGAAGCCAAAATGACCTCCAGTTCTGAGACCTTCTTCACATACATGTCTTTCTCTTCCGTTCTCCTTTTCTCCATCATCTTATGTTCTTCCATGTCTTTTGCTACTTTCTCCAACTCCTCCTGTAACAGAGAATCCTGGGGTTTGCTGATGATTTGCTGGAGTATCGTGTCCTTCTCCTCATTGTCCCGTTCCTGGTGCTTTCGCTCAGAAGCCAAAATGACCTCCAGTTCTGAGACCTTCTTCACATACATGTCTTTCTCTTCCATTCTCCTTTTCTCTATCATCTTATGTTCTTCCATGTCTCTTGCTACTTTCTCCAACTCCTCCTGTAACAGAGAATCCTGGGTTTTGCTGATGGTTTGCTGGAGTATCGTGTCCCTCTCCTCATTGTCCCGTTCCTGGTGCTTTCGCTCAGAAGCCAAAATGACCTCCAGTTCTGAGACCTTCTTCACGAACATGTCTTTCTCTTCCGTTCTCCTTTTCTCTATCATCTTATATTCTTCCATGTCTCTTGCTACTTTCTGCAACTCCTCCTGTAACAGAGAATCCTGGGTTTTGCTGATGGTTTGCTGGAGTATCGTGTCCCTCTCCTCATTGTCCCGTTCCTGGTGCTTTCGCTCAGAAGCCAAAATGACCTCCAGTTCTGAGACCTTCTTCACGAAAATGTCTTTCTCTTCCGTTCTCCTTTTCTCTATTATCTTATATTCTTCCATGTCTCTTGCTACTTTCTGCAACTCCTCCTGCAACAGAGAATCCTGGAATTTGCTGATGGTTTGCTGGAGTATCATGTCCCTCTCCTCATTGCCCCGTTCCTGGTGCTTTCGCGCAGAAGCCAAAATGACCTCCAGTTCTGAGACCTTCTTCACAAATATGTCTTTCTCTTCCGTTCTCCTTTTCTCTATCACCTTATATTCTTCCATGTCTCTTGCTACTTTCTCCAACTCCTCTTGCAACAGAGAATTTTGGAATTTGCTGATGGTTTGCTGGAGTATCGTGTCCCTCTCCTCATTGTCCCGTTCCTGGTGCTTTCGCTCAGAAGCCAAAATGACCTCCAGTTCTGAGACCTTCTTCACAAACATTTCTTTCTCTTCCATTCTCCTTTTCTCCATCATCTTCGATTCCTCCATGTCTCTTGCTACTTTCTCCAACTCCTCCTGTAACAGAGAAGCCCAGAGGTCAGTGATTCTCTGTTGGAGTGTGGCATCTCTCTCCTCCATGTCCTGCTTCCAATGCAATTGCTCAGAAGCCATAATGTCCTTCATTTCTTCAACCCGCTTCACTGCCATGTCTCTCTCTTCCGTTCTCTGTTTCTCCATCATTTTATATTTCTCGAGCTGCCTTCTAACTTTCTCCAACTCCTCCTGCAACAGAGAATCCTGGAGTTTGCTGATGGTTTGCTGGAGTATCGTGTCCCTCTCCTCATTGTCCTGTTTCTGGTGGTTTTGCTCAGAAGACAAAATGACCTCCAGTTCTGATACCTTCTTCACAAACATGTCTTTCTCTTCCAGTCTCCTTTTCTCCATCACCTTATATTCTTCCATGTCTCTTGCTACTTTCTCCAACTCCTCCTGCAACAGAAAATCCTGGAATTTGCTGATGATTTGCTGGAGTATCATGTCCGTCTCCTCATTGTCCCGTTCCTGGTGTGTTCGCTCAGAAGACAAAATGACCTCCAGTTCTGAGACCTTCTTCACAAACATGTCTTTCTCTTCCATTCTCCTTTTCTCCATCATCTTAAATTCCTCCATGTCTCTTGCTACTTTCTCCAACTCCTCCTGTAATAGAGAAGCCCAGAGGTCAGTGATTCTCTGCTGGAGTGTGGCATCTCTCTCCTCCATGTCCTGCTTCCAAAGCAATTGCTCAGAAGCCATAATGTCGGTCATCTCTTCTACCCTCTTCACTGCCATGTCTCTCTCTTCCGTTCTCTGTTTCTCCATCATTTTATATTTCTCCAGCTGACTTCTTACGTTCTCCAACTCCTCCTGCAACAGAGAATCCTGGGGTTTGCTGATGGTTTGCTGGAGTATCGTGTCCGTCTCCTCATTGTTCCGTTTCTGGTGCTTTCGCTCAGAAGCCAAAATGACCTCCAGTTTTGAAACCTTCTCCACGAACATGTCTTTCTCTTCCGTTCTCCTTTTCTCCATCATCTTATATTCTTCCATGTCTCTTGCTACTTTCTCCAACTCCTCCTGCAACAGAGAATCCTGGAATTTGCTGATGGTTTGCTGGAGTTTCGTGTCCATCTCATTGTTCCCTTTCTGGTGCTTTCGCTCAGAAGACAAAATGACATCCAGTTCTGAGACCTTCTTCACAAACATGTCTTTCTCTTCCATTCTCCTTTTCTCCATCATGTTAGATACCTCAAGGTCTCTTTCTACTTTCTCCAACTCCTCCTGTAACAGAGAAGCCCAGAGCTCAGTGATTCTCTGCTGGAGTGTGGCATCTCTCTCCTCCATGTCCTGTTTCCAATGCAATTGCTCAGAAGCCATGTCGTTCATCTCTTCAACCCTCTTCACTGCCATGTCTCTCTCTTCCGTTCTCTGTTTCTCCAAAATTTTATATTTCTCCAGCTCCTCCTGCAACTCCTGCACTTGACAGTCCTCCTCCTTTGATTTTTTCTGCCTGCAACTAAAATGTTTTCTGATTCTTCTAAACATCTTCAGTGTTGTCCCAAGCTTTCCACAGTCAGACAAGGTGATCAATATGTGGACAAAGCTTGAGAAAGTTTTTGGAGTGAGCAAGGGTGTGGTGGTCCGTCTTCTTTTATACACGTTCCCGATTGTGACGTCAAAATGTAGCCCCTCCCCACATTGACTCACTCCGATTGTGTCGTCACCCCCCTCGCTCTGCGCATGCGTAGAGTACTTTGGGAGCGCGTGAGGAATCCCTAGCTTTGAGCCAGCGTTCTAACTTTCTCTTTTTGGGCTCATTTCCATCTTTCCTTTACAAAGGAAAAGTTACAGCGGTAAGGGTAGTACTGAGGTGAGACAGCTAGAGAAAGTTTTTGGAGTAAGCGGCACGCCATGGTCTCCGAGGCCGGCGTGGAGATGCTGTCTCTCCCGCATGGTTTCAGGTGTGTTACCTGAGAGTGCGCAGGTGGGGAATGTGCTACTGGACGGGATAGTATTTACTCTGCTCCTCCTATGAATGAAGCTGTAATTGAAAAAGGAGTCAAATGTTTTGAAACGGAAATATCAGGAGGTTTTTTTTTTTTTTTTTTACACGTGCCTCCTTTCATTAAACCCGGAAGTCCAAAAAGAACCCGCTGAGGTGTAAAAACACTGCGGTCGAACATGTGCTGTGTTTGTTTATAACCGGTAGCAGTCACTGGGTATTAGTTTCAGATGTAAACACTGTGACGTCACCTACACTGTGTAAACAAAAAGGCTTACAGCAATGACAAACTAATATTGCGTTCGAAGTGAAGTTGTAATTTGTAATTTCCAACTTGGAACCGATAAAAACACAAAAAAACAACCATTAACTTGCAATTTTAACTCATGGGATAGTCTTATTAACCCCTGGTCCCTTCCTTGTTCACCGAGTGACGGCTAATCAACATGGTCACTCACACTGTCAACAGGCTAATGTCCCTATTTTATACTTTTAGTTTATAGCAACACTGGCTTTAATTCGGTTAATACATAGACACAGTACTTGGATAAATCTATAACACTGACCAATCACTGTTTTGAGAAGATAATCCATATTAGTTATCACTAACGTTAGCTTCTTAGCTCGTTCTTCCACCCACAAAGTTATCTTAGCCCCAAACACACTGCCAAATACTTTACTTTCTACCAAGAACAAAAAGAAGAAGCTGTGAGGAAAGTGATTGGCCATTAAAAAATGGTTGCTTGTCTTTTTTATTAGCAAGAATCTCCAAGAAGAAAGTTTAAAACAAAGAAAGAAAGAAGTGCTAGGGCTTAACGGTGGTGTTCAGTACAACCTGACTGTGAACTGTATCAAGTTTAAGACAGTTACTGGAGTATCCTCAAAAAGTCACTCGATTTGTTGTTGTTTTTTTAATTAAACTCTTTAAAAAGTCCCCAAATCGAACACCAAATTCTGAGTTACTACCACTGCACAGATAGCTCAGCAGCAACATTAGAGTGGAAAATCCAAATCGCTATCCTGCCTTTGCTGATTCTATACAGCACTTGTACGTACAGTGGACGTTGTTAAAAGCAGCTTCGCAGAAATATATAAATCCGTCCATTCTGCAGTTGTGAAGCTTGCATACCTCACAGTCAGGCCGTAGGAGAGGATAATTACGATTGTGTTCTGGTAGAAGTTGATTAAAAGCTGCTGATGTAAATGTCTCAATTTCCTGAGAAAGTACAGTCGTCGTTGGGGATTTCTCACCAGGTAGGAGGTGTTCGGAGACCATGTGAGAGCCTTTGTTATATAGACACCCAGGAACTTAAAGCTCTCCATACATTCCACTGGTTGTAAAGGGGAGGTGTTCATCATCTTTTGTTCTCCTGTAGTCTACAATGATGTCCTTTGTGATCTCCAAATTTCACGGTTGTGTTTGATGGGTGTATGGGAGTGCAGTCGTAAGTCAGAAGGATGAAGATCATTGAGTTCAATACACATCCCAGTGGAGAACCCATGTTCAGGATTTGCGTGGGTGAGACATGTTTTCCACTCCAAACACTCTGTGGTCTGTAAGTAAGTGTTTGGTTGTTCTGAGTGGGATAGAGCTGAGTGGAGTGCGATCGAGATGACATCATCCGTAGAGCGGTTTGCTGGGTAGGCAAACTGGTGTTTGTTCAGATCTGAAGGGATGATGGATCTGATGTGTGAAAGCACCAGTCTCTCGAAACACTTCATGATTATAAGTGTTAGAGCAACTGGCCGGTAGTCATCCATACACCTCATCGTAGTGTTCTTGGGCACTGGGCTAATGGTGGCTAGACTTGAGTGCAAAACTGTAGCCATAAGGCAATTGTAGAAAAAGGCCTTTTTCTGATTTGTCGTTTGACTGAACCATCCATTTTCTATGGAAGCTGAAGCCGTTCTCAGTACAGCCTGGACAGGTCGCCCATCTATCACAGCGCTCACATACCGGTGTTCCTGATTCTGAAAACATTATCTGTTCATTCTAATTATTCTACCTTGTAAAACTTGTGCCAACGTATAAAGATAGCTACACACCGAAACGAAACATGCAGAGCAGTCATTTTCTTCCTCCGGTTTGTTTGCTGGCCAACTGCAAATGAAGAACTAGACACCAGGGTACTGACTTTGTAGCCACGTAATCTGACTGAGAGCCAGGATGAGGGTAAATTGTGTTTTATTTCATTTTTGGACAAAACGGTGCAGAAACAGTGGAACAAATAAATCTTTTTTAATTTATTTTTATAAATAGCATTTACAAAGCAGTGACCCTCTGAAAATTAACTTGCAATTGGATAAGAAGTAAACTAAACTTGACAGATCTTCATCTTTATTTGCCCAATATGGGATAAGTGAGTGAGTCAGAGAGCCACTGTTCAGTGTTATTCGATGTCTTCGGGCCGGACAGGATGCGGGAGTGGAATTATGGACTTCTTCTCGGTGTCTCTGGATAACGCTTTTCTCATATCTGTGTAGAAATAAAAGCAGTCACAGCGATGAAGTTTATAATAAACTACCATCGACTGAAATATACAGGGTGTCTCAAAACCTGGACACCAACGTTTTCTCCGTATAAGAAATTTTATATTTCATTTCAGATCCAAGATGGCTTCAAAACTAACAAAAGAAAATTGAATTCATGTTATACACAAGTATCTCCAAGGCTGTCAATCTGGATATTTGTCGTAATATCTGAATTTTAATAACCGACTGCTTGTGGATCCTGACTTTTGGGACGCCCCGTATAACGAAATGCCATTATAATAATAAGCTGCAATAAAAATAAACAAATGAGTAAAAACAGGATTTTACCATAGGCATCTTCGTCTGGTTCTCCGTTGCTGGCGGAGTAATATTCGATCACGGTTCTGTAGACGCTGTAGCCCAGCTGTTTGTACATGTTCACAGCCACTTGGTTGGAGACGCGGACAAAAAGGTCAACGAAGTAACCTCCTTTCCTACAGAATAGAAACATAATGACAGATCTGTGTAACACTGAGCCAGTCATGCCAGCGTCACCACTTTATTGAAAAGACTGTGGTGACCTCTACTGGCAGGGAGGGAAAGTGTCCAGAGTTCTCATCACAACAAGATTACAAGTTGGGGAACGTCTGACGAACAATTTCGCTCTTATCGTTTACATTATAGCAGTTGTTCCCTCACCAGCCTCTCTCGTTCCCACGTTTGAAGTTAATAAGACGATTAAGAAATAATGCAGGTTGGCAGATTACCAAGAAAATGTACGAAAAACTATACATTTGTTATGTGTTAAACAACACTAACATCAATCTGATTATAATTAAGCTTAGATTATATGCAGGGTTCTACATAGAAGCAATAATGTACAATAATGTATAATCCGCAATCCCGAAGAAGAACCGCACCTTTCCGAGATCTCCTCCAGCATGTCCATGAGTTTGGCAGCCAAACCCAGCCGCCTGAACTCGGGAGCTACAGACAGAGCCGTGACGTGGCCGTGCCACTCCTCCCGCGCCACAGAGCCCTCGGCCTTCCCCATGACTGCAGAGACATGACGAAAAAGCTCTAGGACTCCAATAAATAGGCAAATATAATATTGTACAGATTAAAAAAAATAGTTCTCCAGGAACCCCCCGGACAGGCCACTCCAGGAGGAACGTTTTCTCTGTGGTTCTGCATCTAAACCCAACTGCAACCAAACCGTTTAAGATGGAACTAAAATACAGATGGTGTTTAAAAGGACAAG
This sequence comes from Notoglanidium macrostoma, assembly GCA_030068235.1. Classification (NCBI taxonomy): domain Eukaryota; kingdom Metazoa; phylum Chordata; class Actinopteri; order Siluriformes; family Auchenoglanididae; genus Notoglanidium; species Notoglanidium macrostoma. The sequence continues at coordinate 10,912,664 of JAQQZR010000020.1, read as the reverse complement.
TCAGAAAAGCATCACAGGTCTGGCATTTTCTGCATTAGGCATACAGTCTACATACATGTTACGGTCATGTGACTTACAATTTGCACGGACACAAACTACAACAAGCGCTTAGAATAAAGCTGAAAGAAATGAGCTTGCATTAAACTGGATGCTTGTGTAGGTCAAATCAACAGTCACTTTATTTCTAGTTCATAACAACCCTAGATAGACAAGGCAGAGTCTGAATACATTCTTCAGATTGAACAGATCTGAATAGTACTTTTTAAAGGTGCACTATGTAGGGCCTGTATGTATGTACTGGCATCTAGTGGTCAGGTTGCAGATTGCACTTTCCAGGTGCGTATTAGAAGCTACGGTGGCCATCAGGTGCTCGAGTGCGTCCAAAATGATGTCACCATCCATCACTACATCGAGCAGCCAGAAAACTGATCAGCTTACAATAAAGAGATGGTTAGAAATTGTATTTAGTTATTTAGTCTGTAACCCTGTAGGTTATAACCTCCATGTAAGGCAGTGCGGTGTGTTTTGCGATGTGGTAGCATTTTATTCCAAGTGAAAGTTATTGTTACTTGTTCTGCATCGTGGAAGCATTTTCCTGCTACCATTAGCAGGATACATTCGATTTTTTCAACACTCTAAGCGTCAAATATCGGACAGAGCAGGCGGTAATGTTAGAGCTAACCGTGCTACTTCTGTCCAAGAAGAAAAGGAAAGAATGGAAACCCTCTAAAGGGAGCAAAGATAAGTAACCAAGGTTTGTATTTATAATATATTTTATTTATACCAACAGAACAGAAGTGGTATTTACACAGCAGCGCTGTGCTTTACCTGTAGCAGTGTCACTGTAGTTCTGTAGTTCTGTGTGTTATCGCAGTGTAACGGGACTCATTACTTGAGCAGCGTTAATGAAGGATTATGGTAAATACTATACAGAAACAGTATCATGCGGCGATATTTTAACATTATTTAAACCCAATTACCGACTTCGGCATCACTCTGAAACATTTGCCGCTCATCAGTGATTTCCATCTGGGGAAAAATCCACACAGCCACATCCCTGTTTCCTGCCGTTGTCTGTCCCGATTTCACGGACCTGAATTTGCTTCGTTGAAGACGACTCATGCTCCCTTACTGTTCCTTGTGCTAAATAACAAGTATGATCCTCCATTCTTACAAAATTTGGGTTCACAAACTTGTTAGCCAGCAAACACTGATTCCTTTCCTATCTTCTTCCGGTGCTTCTTTCCGGATTCAGGCTGCTGCTCGGTTTAAAATCGTGAACCGCGGAAGGTGCTCTCTAGAGGTGTGTCCGTTCTGAGCTAATGCAGCAACATTGCAGCCTCCTTTGGAAGTAGATCCGTGAGGAGTGAAGATATAAATGACTCATTCTAATCTTAAGAAAACACAATGACTTGGGAGAGCCCCTTACATATCCTACATAGTGGGCTTTTAACTGTTAACTGAACCCGTTTGCATCTAGTTCATCTTTTAAAGGTATAATAAAGTGACTCACTGTAGCCCATCAGCTCACCACCCGGTGCCTCCGCCACAATGAAATACTCTGGCCAGTGTGCCAGATACTGCAAGTAAAAGGGAATGCCATACTGTAAAGCACAGGGTTAAGGAAGGAGACAAGATAGACGCTCACATCATATACACATCAACAGTCGGGATTAATGAGTGAAAAGGATACAGTCTCTGTTAAAGGGTCCAGGTTTCTGTAGGTAAAGGAAAGGAAATATCAGATCAATCCCAAATGGCTGACCACGCACACACACATATATACATACACACATACATAAATACACACATACACAAATATATATACACGCACATACACACACACACACACACACACACACATATACACACATAAATATACACACACACACATATACATATAAATACACACACACAAATACACACACATACATATAAATACACACACACACACACAAATACACACATATATATACACGCATACATACATATACATATACACACACACAAATATATACACACACACACAAATAAATACACACACACAAATATATACACACATAAATATATACACACACACACACACATCTATATATATATATATATATATATATATATATATATACACACACACACACAAACACATACATACATATATACATGTATACACGCACGCACGCTACTTATTGGCAACAGGAAAGCTAAAAGAAATAGCTAATGCTAATGTAGCTGATGTTCACTGTGGCTAAATCCCAAATGATTCCCTCTTGAACACAAATAGTGCACTATGTATTATACATAATGCATTATTATACAGCCAATATAGTGCACAAACATATGAATTATTGAGCCTTTAGGGACTCAGCCATGGCACAGTAAAGTTAGCATTAACGTACTATTAGCTGTACACTAACACTGACTCGCAGTTGCAGATTAATAAAGCTGCTGTCTGACTCAACGCCAAAAAAAAAGTCGTACTCACATGTTATTAAATTTGAAAAGGTCGTCGCAATTAAAAGCACGTAACGTCGTCATTTCTGTCCTTGATATATAAAATAATAATAATCGCCGAACTGAGTTTGACCCCTGACCTCTTTTCTACGTCACACAGAAGGACGTCATCTCCGTAAGAGCGCCCTCTGGGGGAAAGTGCGAAGAAAGACTTTTAAAATTATTTATTTATTTATTTGTTTGTTTATTTATTATTATTATTATTATTATTATTATTATTATTATTATTATTATTATTATTATTATTATTATTATTATTATTATTTAGTAGTAGTAGTAGTTGTCACATTATCACAAACCAGAGGTAACAATGACAAAGACCTCCCTGAGACCACATAAGGAAGAAACCTGGAGAGGAACTAGATTCAAAAGAGAACCCATCCTCCCTAGTGTGATTATAAAAGAGGGCATGAAACACTAGATGAACTTAGCATAATTTTATAAAAATGGATTTGCACTTATAAAATCGTAAGAGGTTTTACTGTTTTAAAAATAATAAATAATCCAAATTACATTTTTCAAACAAGTGCAGCGCCATCTTGAGGTTGGTTGGCTTGGAAGTCCTACATTATTTGACATTAGCTTATCAGTGACAGCACTGAGGCAATGGAAAAAAACGGAAAGCCAGACTAAAAAGCAATTCGGGTGGGGGTGTGGCTGCTCCTCTGTGTTTAACTTTTCCTCTTATAATGCTGGGTGTACTGTATGGAGTGAGATCACTGTCTTTCATATGAGAGTGCTGATATGAGGCTAAACTGAGCAAAACCAACACTACAGGCATGCAGAATCAAGGAAACAAACAATTAAGCCAGCAAAACAGAAACAAACAACAACAACAAAAAAACTAATTTCAAAAGATGCACGAGCTCAAGAGCTTGCCTGTGTGTAGGGCCCAGAGGTTTGTGCTGCACCCCTGCCTGCTCTTCTACAACTCTATACTACCAACTGTACTATATGTCTTGAAACAAAAGTAGTTGTTGGACAATATATTTTATTATAGGTATATGTAAAAGGTATAGGTGTATGTTATAGGTATATGTAAATTAGATTGTAGCCAGGAACATGTTTTTTGTCATGTTGAGACACAATAAAACAACACTTTGTTGAGATGGAGAATTACTATTAACATTATTTGTAAAGCATTATATTTGACACGTAAACTTTTTGGGACAAAATCTTCATCTTTTTTTCTCTTTCCGTCTCTGAAAAAGTCATTTTTGACCAAAAGCTCAGTGTCATCCCTAATATATATAGTTAATGGATATCAAATGTATACTTGTTTAAGTTAAACATACATTATCACATTAATAAGTAATGAACTTATATTCTACAAACGAGCCTCTGTGAGTTGAGAGCGTGTGAAATTGTGGGAAAGTGGGTGGGACTTTAAGTGGTGTCAAGCCATTAAAGGCACAAACTCAAAGTCAGAGACCCACCCCAAATACTACCCACCTCACCAGGGCGGCCCTGTTATATATGACTTGTTTACCACATTCATGCAGGTGTCCCATATGTCCCAATCAGATATTATCGGGTTGTTTAAAAGGACAGCCCTTTTCCCTCTGGATAACAAATATCAGGTGTCAATGCTTTATTTAAAAGAAGAATACTTCCTGATTTTCATAACCACAGAGAATTCACATGAGAGTAAGTCAAATGGAGCAGCTTTGCATTTTCATAATAATTGGATTTTTCGCAGTTATTGATGGAGCACAAAACCCAACAAGGTATTCAAATATTTGGTTCTGCTTTGGTTAAATATTTAAAATTTAATTTCTCTTATTTGTAGCTATCATCCAGGCTCTATTTTATGTTGACTTCTTTGCACTTAATCACATTATAAAGGCCACTAAACTACACTGCAAGGGTTAAACCTGATGTGCAAAAACAATTTAAAGCTTTTGTTTGATTTTTGTTGTCATTTCATCCTCGCTGTGTTTCTGTAATTCCCAGTCCAGCGCCACTTCAGAGTCCTTCCTATCTGATCTCAGTTTCCAGAGTGGTACATTTCGGTGTTCCAACTACAGTATCCATCACCATCCTTACCAAATCATCGGTTTTAGTTATATCTGAGATAATCCAAGGGAACAACAGCCTAGGCAAAGCTCAGAGCACCATCAAAGGAGGTAAATGGCTTAAAAGATGGAAAGCAGGAACAATTTACAATGTTTCCAAAAGCATACCGTGTATTACAACAACAACAACAACAACAACAACAACAATAATAATAATTATCTCTTTTTGTGCATTTTGTTCTAAGGATCTACTAAACTGCAAGTGCTGCCTCCTGTGAGTATGATATTTATTTCTTTATTTCTGTATAAACCAATCTGAGCTGACACACTCAAGAAAAAAAAAATCGAAAAGAAAAAATGGTAATATTGCATTGAATTGTTTGAACCCTGTTGAGGATCGGATAACAGCTTGGATTAAAATAACGATGCATAACATAGGTATACTGCAGATATAAATCACAGGTGGAATAGGAGATATGTATGTAAAAAAAGAACTACTATAAATTGACATCAGTGCTGTTAAATAACAAAACTGAAATAGCCAGCCTATTTAGGAAAGTGCAATTATAAGATTTCTCTTTAAAAGAAAGAATGAATTGAAAGAAAATAGACTAGACTAGACTGTGTCTAGATTATCAGTCCCACTGGAAAAATGTTGAATGGTGTCCCACAAGGTTCGGTTTTAGGCCCATTGTTCCATTCATCCATTATCTATACTGCACATTTGTCAGGGAAGCTGGAGCCAATCCCAGCTGACTTCAGGTGAGAGGAGGGAAAATCCTGGGCAGGTTACTAAACTACTGCGCCACCCAGGCCTGCTATTTTTCTTTCATTATTATGCAGATAATATGGAATTACACGTATCAGTTCAGTCAGATTCAGCAACACAGTTCCCCAAAATTGAAGACTAAATGCCAGCAGCAGCCTTCATATAATAACTGTAATAATGTAGATAGTGTGGATTAATTTGCTGTAACATGCAGAAACATGGTTGCAAGTGAAATCACTGGATTTATATGTTATTGCTTCTATAATAACGGCTAATACATATTCATAATATACTGTAACTCTAATAATACCAATCCATTAAAATGAAAAAGTGCATAATCATTAGTATGGTGAAGTATTCTGGGAGTCTCCAGTACTGGATATACAGCTGTTTCTATTACGATTACTCCATTACATTTTTCTGGTTTCTTGGTAACAAAGTATATTTGTTAACAAGTATGCCTTGTCATTCTTTTTCAATTTGCTTATTGTAGTATAAGATAAATACAAGACTTTGGGATGTGCTGTTACTGAAAAAAAAAAAAATCTTCTGGGTCACAATGGCTTCAGGTCACACTACACCATCATTGATTATTTTCCTAGAACAGCCCTGTTGTGTTTTATTCATTACTTTAATGCAAGGCAATTTCATTCATTATTCTCTCTCTAGATCCCTGAGAATGATTCCAACGACCAGTACCCCTATGAGCTGATTGTAAATGGTCATATTGGGCAGACTTTGGTCTTCTCTAATTCTACTGTGCTGCAATACAGCCCCAGGAGTGTGTCGATCCTGCTACAGACTGACAAACCAAAATACAAACCAGGCCAAGATGTAAAAATCCGGGCTCTGGTCGTAAACCCTGATGGCAAACCATGCAACAAAAAGATAGACATCATCATAATGGTGAGCATGAGTGGCACAGGTGTCATGGATGTATGGCAGTATCGCTGATGCGAAGTGTACATCGGAAATTAGATTAATCTAATCTCACTCTTGAATCAGGATCCACGAGAGAATCTGATCCGCCAGTGGCTGGCTATAGAAACTTCGCTCGGAGAGACGGCTAAAGAGTTGCAGCTCTCTCGGAACCCTCCTCTCGGGACGTGGAAAATCCTAGCTACAGTGAATGTGAGTTGATGTAGTGGCAGACGCTGCATTCCTTTAACAAACCTGCTTAGCTTTTAATCTGTTACTTCATAAAGCTTTTGTTTAATGGTAGAATTGTACACACATTTATTCTCAGCTCATATGCGGTAATAAGGCTAACAAGTGTGGGAAATTTATACGTAGCTACCAATTTCGCCTGCTTAAATAATCACACACTCTGTCCGGCTGTTCAGTTTCGAACATTTGCTTCTGTACTTTCTGAACCACTGATGTCTACAAAAATGAACAAACGTATGATACAGAACGTAAAACAGCAAGTTAGGAAATCAGAATATCTTTCTTGGTCAGCAAGTAGTTTGATGTCCTTGTATCCAAGCATCAGACTCATGCAGGAAGTTGGAAGGCAGAACTGTTTCCTTTGAGCTGATTGTGTGATGGTTTTGATAGCTTGAACAATGTCAAACTGGAGCCTATTAGCTTCTTTTACTTGTTAGCTACATTAGCCTTGTAGCTCCGGTTCTAATCTAAAGGAAACAGATCTTAAACATTTAGCTGTACTATTGCTTTAACTAATTAATTGGATTGAAATGCTGTATATTTTCAACGGTAATAAGAAAGAAAATAAATGACTTTTGTCTTGTTTCCAGGAAGTCACTCAGGAAAAAATCTTCATTGTCAGTCATTATGGTATGATTTTATCATAATGAATTGATTATGGAAATGCAACTATAGTGCACTGAACATACCTTGTGTGTTGATTTTGTGTTGTTGGTGCGTGGCTGCAGTGTTGCCTAAATTTGAGGTCCTGCTCGATGCTCCTGATGTCCTTCACTGTCAAGAGAACCTGACATACACTGTTACTGCACAGTGAGTCCCGCATTCAATACACACAATATTCCCAGGTATCTCCAGATTCAGTGAAATCCTGACCAGGATAAAGTAGTTACTAAAGATGAAATTAAAAAGGTGCAACGATAAATATGGTTAGTGTTAAAATGTATTATGAATTGAAAACATTAGCATATTGTGTCTTAATTTGACATTTGATATTTTATTCCGAAATGCTTTCTGATTTTCCACAGTATTGCAGTTTTGTACATTTTAAATTCCCTACCTTAACAGATTTTCCAGAACAGGAATGAGTGTTTATTGTCATGCCAAAAGTTCAGGACACTAAGAAAACATGCATGTTTCTTTTGTTAAATTGCAGATATCTTTATGGAAAGCCAGTCAATGGGAAAATGTCAGTAGTATACGTTCATGGCCGCCACGATATAAAAACATCTTATGAAGAATGGAAAATGGTAGGCATCTTCTTCATGTACACTGCTGGTTCATGTAAAGAAATGCTGTAAAGCAAAGATGCTTTTAAAGATAATGAAAGTAAATGTTTTCTAAATTAAAAAAAAAAAAGTTTTATACGGAAATGAGCTGGTAAGTTTTACTGAGCAGCTTAGAGAATCTGCCATAGCTTATAATTAGACTCTGTCTGTTAAAAAACAAAAAAGAAAAAAAAAATTTTTAGTCTAAAAAGTGGAAAATATTTATGTAGTGGGGTCCAAAAGTCAGAGATCACATTGTGTTTTTTAAACTGTACATATATATATATATATATATATTAAAAATGTATGTATGTATGTGTGTGTGTGTGTGTGTGTGTGTGTGTGTGTGTGTGTTTGCGTCCCACAGATTGATGGAAAAACTGAATTAAGCTTTGATGTTTCTTCGCTGTGTAAGAGGTCAGCTGAATACATGTACCGATTTTATGAAGAATTTGACTACAATGACTACATCGACATAAACGTGCAAGTCTCAGAACTGCTGACTGGTAAATATGATTATTTACACTATTAAAGTGTAATATCTGATATAGAATTACAACTATTGCAAAATTACACATATACACAGGGCATTTTGTTAGAAATAATTAAATCCAAAAATAACCCAGTAAAATGCAATATAATGGCATAATTTGTAATAAATCTGTATTTATGTTGTATTTATGTTTAATTATCTGACAAAAGGAATTACAGTTTAGTTTAGCATTACAAATATCATCACCTGTTCATTCCTCATCATTTTTCTAAAACTGTATGTCTTTCAGTTCCAAGGGATTTGGGCTTATGTTGTTGTTGTTGTTTTTTTCTATAGGTGTCACATACAACAGCTCTGTTCGGGTTTCTGTTGCAATGTATAGATATAATCTGGAGTTTCAGAAGTATCCATACACCATAAAGCCGTCTCTGAACTTCTCGGCCCAGGTTAGTGCAAGATAAAGTCAACTGGAACTATTTTAGCTGAGCCTACATATTTATATTTTAACTTGAATTTATAAAGTTAGAATAATAAAAAAAAATGCCACTATAATAGAAACATCTGTTCACCTGCTCATTCATGAAAATATCTAATCAGCCAGTCATATGGCAGAAGGGCAATGCATAAAATCATACAGATACAGGACAAGAGCTTGAGTTAATGTTCACATCAAACATCAGAATGGGAAAACTGTGATCTCAGTGACTTTAACCGTGGCATGATTACTGGTGCCAGATGTAAGGGTATTTCATCTCCTGGGATTTTCATGTAGAACACAGAATGGTGTGTGGAAAAAAAAAACACTTGAATAGAATCACCTTGTTGAATAGAGAGGTCAGAGGAGAATGGCCATACTGGTTCGAGCTGACAGCAAGGCTAGGGTAACTCGAATAAGCACTCTTTACAACATGGTGAGTAGAAAAGCATGTCAGAACACACAGTATGTCAGACTTCTACCTCTGGTTCCACTCCTGCCTACAGGAGATTATGGTTACAGTGAACACAGGCTCATCACTTTTTTAAAGAAGAGAACATAATGGTTGATTAAATGTCTTTATATGTTTCAATGTTGCAGCTAAAATTGTCCACCTATAACAGCAGTCCACTGACAGCAGAGGACCGGAGTCGGAGTGTAAATCTCACTGTGAGTCAGCAGGCTCTCAGTCCATGGATGTTCGGATTAGAAGAATCAGCAAATTTCGCAACCCAGAATACCTCTGAATTGAAGTTAGCAGCCCCGGCTTTCCTTTATCCTAATGGAAATCTTTCAGTGAAGAGTTTACAGCTTCCTGTCCCTGCGGATGGAGTCATCCCCTTCCAGGTTGAGCTCTCTGAAAACGTGGCCATGCTAACAATAGAGGTAATGAGAGACAAATATGATTTCTGACACCTGCACTACATCTCCACTTTCTGCTTGGCCCTAATTTCTCTCTGAATCTTTTCAATATGCTTTTCATAGTAAATTGTCAGAATGACTATACACACCCTTCAGATTACGTTAATATAAATCAATAAGAACAATTAAAATCATCAGAGCTTGACACTAACATATGGCTTTAACAGCAGATTAGCAAGGGGAGATATTAAAGAAGTTCAAATATGACAGACACTTGAATAAAGTAAGGATGTCACACACTGCTTTTTTGCTCTATGCCAATAAGATACCATTTATTTTATACAGCATCCCATAAACACTCAGGAACGTAGTTCTAAGTACATGTTGCCGTGCCATGCTAATGAAGTCGTTGTAGAAAATGTCAGTTATTGTCAGGATATTGTGCCATGCTGCCATCTGCTGTATGTTTTAGGCCCAGTATGAAGACATTTACAAGAGTCTAAATGTGTACAGAAGATATTCTTCTCCTTCTAGATCTTATATACAGCTGAGAAGCAGAAGTTCTCCACAGGCAAGGCAAATTCTCATTTAATATTATTTCTCATGCAAACAGAGCTGGTTAGGGGCCTTTCTCAAGGCCCCAACAGTGGCAACTTGGTGGTGCTGGGGCTTGAGCTGCCGGCCTTTTGAACAGTAACCCAGAGCCTTAATTGTTGCGTCACCACTGCGACCAAAACATGAAGTCAGTCACTACCTCTTTTTGAACTGCTGCATCATTTAGCAGCATAATACAGTGGGAGGAAAGAGCTATCCATCCTATTCCATGTACATGAGCTCACATATGTGCAGGATTGGCTAGTGGTGCTGTGCTTGACACAGGAGATTACCACCCAGGTTTTGCTCCCTTAGCTGCCAGCCACAGATGACTGTGGTATCGTTAAGATTTTAACTTGCTATCTCTTGACTATGGCATGAACACGTTGCTGTTGCACCACTTGGGAAACTTGCAGCCAGGATTTTAGTCTCTTGATGGAGGAAACCCAGTTTTGGGTTAATTCTACCTATTTTCTAGATGGGTGCCAATAATTCTGGACTGTAATTTGTGTGAGAATTGTGTGTTACATATGTGTTAATTTATGTTTTACATGTTATGTGACACTTTCAGATTGGGAAATCCCTCTACATGACTGTGGAAAGTAATTTCCCCTTAACTAAATTCCATTACATGGTATGTTTGATTTTAGAAGAAAATGTGCTTCAATTAAATGAAATTTGAATTGTCAGTAGACAGAATTGTTTTATTTTGCTCTGTGAATACAGTAAGCAGCAGAAGCTTTCTGTGTGTGTGTGTGTGTGTGTGTGTGTGTGTGTGTGTGTAGGTGATATCACAAGGCCAGGTGGTGGCTGCTGGGACTTTGACTTCCTTGTACTTCTCTCTGTCTACTGACCCATCGTGGGTTCCCCTTGCAAACGTGCTGGTCTACTGCGTCTGTCCTGATGGAGAGATTGTCAATGATGTGTTGGATGTTTCCTTCACAAAAATCCTGCGAAACAATGTAAATGATAAATTCACAAATTCTCACAAGTATATGTATAGCAGATGCTCCAGATAATCTAATACTAATAATAAACAGATTAACAGATGCAGTGAAGTTTTCTGTATTTAACATTTTGGAAGGAGTCTCCAATACCAGTAACAAACTGTTTTTCCTTTCTGTATTAATTTCAGGAGGAAGTTAGGGATTGACTGTTTATAGATAATTAACTCTACAACATTAAATATATCTACAAATGGTGAAAAAGTATATGTTGTTCATTAATAATAATAATAATAAAATAATAGCTGGCAAATATCTGTGGTATAAAAGGAATAAAACACTTCAGAATGTGCTGTAATAACTTTGGGGTGGTGACGCCACTTCATGGCAGGCTGCATAACAGTGCCTCATCATTGATTATATTCTTATAAACGTTCACCCTGTTGTGTTTTATTTCTGATAAATCTTAGGTTAACATTGAACTTTGAGCGTTTGTTGACTTCACATTTCGACATGTTGATGTTTTCTCAAATGACACTCGCATTGAATTTAAGAACTCACTTCCTGGCTTAGGTACGCCAAACTTTTCTAATCAGTCTTCCATGAAACCAGATCAACATGGCTCTAATTTCAGATCAATTTTCAGGTCAAATGGCTGGCTGGATTATGTAGGATCTTTTTTCTAGGCTTTACTCGTATAATATTGTAATATAGGTATTTGTGTGTGTGTGCACGCACCTGTATTGGTCTTCACACCCTGGGCAAAGTACACTGTATTTGTAATGTAATTAGAGACGAGACTTGAGAGCTAAACCTTGTCCTTTTTTAAATGTGGGTTGCATTTAACAAAAGAAGAATCATTAGAGTAAATAAGATGATTTATCTGTAGCAGAAAACTTAAAATTGCAGCTTTTCCTCTGGCTGTTAAGAAGCACTGGCACTGGCGACTCCTTCCAAAAAATGCTAAATAAATCTCCTCACAGAAATATTCCCCTTTAGACTGCATCATAGTGTCTTGCACCAATGTTCTATGATACATGCAATTAGTAAGGGAGGCAGAGCATGCAAGAATTTGGAGATATCAAGCTATGTTGTTAAATGGTTGACTTGAAAGTGCATTTCTCAATAGAACTAAAGTATCAGTCTTTTGCCTATAAAACTGATTGCTGTTCTGTAAGGCTTGTTTTAATGCCCAATTTAATAGACTAGAGTTGAGAATTAATAAGCACTTTTTTTATTGCAGGTGTCTGTAAGTTGGGCAAAAGAACAAGCAGAGCCAGCGGAGAATGTATCTCTGTCCGTCTCTGTAGCTGAGCCCAGATCACTTGTGGGAATCCTGATAGTAGACAAAGCAAGCCAGGACTCAGACCAGAGCAATGATTTCACAGAAAAGAGGGTACTGCATTCACGTGATACCAAATACCATGTTACCGATGGTGAGCTATTGCAAAGACAAAGGTTGGGGTGTTTTCTCAGAGTTGTTGCTTTTTACCTTATTCTGGATTTTATACTCTCATGAGACCGCAGTAAATCCACACCAATGGGGAGCTCCCATTCTCTGCCTTCGATTTTGTTTTATGTTCCCACATTGTCTTTGTAGTAACGGATCCTGTCCACAATGAGTCCTATGTAACCCAAGGCCCAGGATGCACCCATGTCTCAATATAGTGTTTCACTTTTCACACAGTTACAAAAACTTGTTTCAGGTCTGTAATGCTCTACTGGCTTCATGCCGGGTTTCCTCCAAAAACCAAACATGGTAAAAGGAAAAGTTCTATCATCTGTTCTTTGCTGTATCGTTGTACGTTCATTGAACGATCTGTGCTGAATTTATTTACTGACGATATTTCATTTGCGCCTTCTCACAATTATTAATGTGCGATGTGAGAGAAAAAAAATAACTGAGAGAAAAATATCACTCCAAAATGAAGATCAAATCTAGAGCTGCATGAATCTACAGTCTGGGCTAGAAAGAAATCAGCCCAGTCTTGCTTCTTCATATCATTATGTGTATTTTTCTTAAGGTGATGATGTGCTTGTTTCCAAATAATTCATCTTAAAACATTTAACAGCAACAATTCTGATGTGGATACCAAAAAATAATACCTTATATTGATCTCTTTTTTTCTTTGAAAGACAGAGCCCATTTATACCATCTTGCTTCACATCACGGTTTTAATCTGCAAGCACAGATTATTTGAATTGCCTTGTCTCTTTTACAGGTGATCGAGCAACTGGCTACTTACACTACAGAATTGACTTGGATGGACAGAATGGAAATTAGCAACCCATACTCTGTATTCATGGTAGCAAAAGTCATGAAAGCTCATGGTTGTGACATTTATAATTTCATTACGTTTGACGTGAGCTAACAGTGTGACTTTCCCTCTCTAGGCAAGCGGCATCACAGTTCTCACTGATGCAAGCCTAAATGCAGAAAAGCGCTACTCCAAGCCTGAATTTCGTGAGTATAATTATTGTGATGAAATCAAATTATTTAAGTAATAAAATACACAAAACAAAATAAGGCACATATAAAATGAAAAGGAGTGCTAAGGAGCATCAGATTATACACTGTATGAAAACAGCAGTGATATTGTCAACCTTGAATGAAATCTATCAAAGGACAATGCTGTCAGGAGATAGAGCCTGAATGAGCTGCCTAGATGAAAATGATCATAAAAGGGTAATCAAACATGAATCATCACATACAATGGATGAGGAAAAAAATAAATAATAAAAAAAAGGAAAATGAATCATGATACAGGAACAAGAATATTTAGCTCTTTCTTTCATCATATTCCTCACAGCCTGAGAAAAGTTACTACAAACATGTTGTTTGATATATATATATATATACACACACACACACACACACACACACACACACACACACACACACACATATATGTATATATATATATATATATACACACCACTACATATAAAATGTAGTTTTCAGTATAGGTGGAATGCTGAATGTTAAGAATTCAATGTCTTTTCAGCAGATGTATCTTTTTTTTTATCATTGTGTAAAATAATTTAAAAATTTCATTATATAGTCATTTTTTCACAAAAAGTAAACAAACATTCGGATAAAATAAGTACACCCTTCCTACTTCCACAATCATTAATAGAGCACTTAGCAGCCAGGTGTTACTTAAGAAATGCACAAGATTAGTTAACCATCAAGAAATAAATCACAACTTTTGGCAGATTGTTGTTTTGAAGCACTCAAGTGTGAGTCTACATCATCCCAAGAAAAAAGGACATCAACCATGACCTCAGAGAGGCAATTCTTATTACTCATCAACCTGGGAAGGGTTATAAGGCCATCTCCGAACCATATGAAATTCACCACTCTGAAGTCAGAAGGACATTTTCTTTTATCAATAGAAAGCCTTCAAGACAGAAGAAATCAAATGATCTGTAGATAGTAATTCATAAACAAATCTCACAAGCAACAGGAGGAAAGACATTTAGAAACTGAGCATTTCTGTCAGGAAAAACATTTGATCATTGACCTGACCCTGATATCTTTCACAGTAGGAGAGGAATTTGCAACGCTGATGACTTCAGACCAGGGAGACCAGGAACCTCGTCAGCGTAGGAATTTCCCTGAGACTTGGCTGTGGCTTGATACCATCATGGGGTAGAAGAAAGAAATGTTTCTGTCTTCCGGTTCCTTTCGAATTCTCACTCAGGATCACTGAGTCTTTCTGTCTATTGTTCCTTTCCTTTTGAGTCTACTAATGCTTCAAGCTGTTACAAACAACTGATGCATTTTACTAAGTTTGAAGAAGTGGTAAAGTACTGTTTTGTACTTTTGACTCATTGGATGTGCATTAATAGGAGGTTCCATATTAGCAAATAATACTGGTCAGAGATTAAATGACCCATCTCTTT
The DNA here is from genome assembly GCA_030068235.1 of Notoglanidium macrostoma. Classification (NCBI taxonomy): domain Eukaryota; kingdom Metazoa; phylum Chordata; class Actinopteri; order Siluriformes; family Auchenoglanididae; genus Notoglanidium; species Notoglanidium macrostoma. The sequence goes on along the minus strand of JAQQZR010000020.1, from coordinate 10,897,664 downwards.
CGATTTTTAATGTTCCCATCGTATCATAATTAGGCAATGTGTTTATTCCTTGTATGCATGAATGCCCTTACATTACAAACAATGTCATATGACCTATATAGATATGACAATGTCATATTTCATTCAAGTGAAAATATCTTGAACATAGTTAAAGGTACTGTATATATAATTTCCTATTATAAGATTACATTAAGCCAAATGTAAGATTATTTAACCTATTTCTAGTTTTTTTTAAACTAATTTGAAACTTCAAATTATTTTATTCTTTTGGTAGATAATTCTAGAAATAAAAGCTAAAAATGAACAAACATATCTGCCAATAGAACAAGATTATTTCAAGCTTGAATTGGGTAAGAAAAGGCTTACAATTGGCTTAATAGTTTTATATTTGGTTTATTGTAATCTTATAAAAGGAATTACAGGGTAAATTTGACTATATTCAAGGTATTTCCATTTGTGAAGATAGAACTTGAACTGCTAAATTTGCCTCACTCACTGGCACAAATGTTTGCTAAAATGGCTGCAATTAGCACTTTTCTTAGCAAACACGGACCCGTAATGTGAACACCTCATGTCGAGATGGGACTCACAAAATGTTAAACATATTTTCTCATCTTTTATTCCCTATGACTTTCAGAAGTGAATAATCACATTTTTCACTTGTCACATTTTAGACTTCTTACCTGATTCAATTATTTTCACATGTATTTCTTCCATGACAAATTAATTTAAAATGTTCATTTTCACTTCAGGACACCTGGTTTTATTTTTCAGACATCATTTTCCTCATGTGATTAATTTATTTTTACAAATCGTCCACATGATATCTCTTGTGTTGATATGCAACAGCATAATCACATTTGAAACGTACATGATTTTTTTTCCACAAGCACCAAAGAATCATTAAATTCATGTTTAAAATTCACTTTTAGGTCCTTAGAAACACCTCCAAACATACAAACATCACAAGGCAGTGGTTTTTGTGTTGCAGTGAATCTACAACATCAGCTTTCACACTCACTGTACCAGACAGCATGACCACATGGGTGGCCACAGCCTTCGTGATATCGGAGAATCTGGGTTTGGGGCTCAGTGCTCCTGCAGAGGTAATGCGCTCATCTCATTCATTATATAGTTACATATAATTGCAAATGTAAATTCAGTGACTATTGCATGGTTGTTAGTGCCAGAAATTGCTGATCTCCTGGGATTTTCACATACAACAATCTCTAGTGTTTCTACAAATAGTGCAAAAACAAAAACCATCTACTAAGTGGCAGTTCTACAAGCAGAACCACCTTGTTGTTGAGAGAGGTCAGAGGAGAATGGCCAGAATGTTTTGAGCTGCCTGGAAGACTACAGTAACTCACATGGCCACTCTTTACAACCATGGTGAGCAGAAAAGCATCTCGGAAAACTTCGACCTGACACATCGATCTGTGAGGTGGATGGGTTATGGCAGCAGAAAACCAGATTGAGTTCCACTTCTGTCAGCCAAGATCAGGAATCTGAGTCTACAGTTCACCAAAACTGCAAAGTTGAAGATCAGAAAAACATTGTCTAGTCTTTGACCAGTTTCGTTCTGGCACCAATATCCATGCCACAGAGTGAAACTTTTCCACCTCATTCTGATGTTTGATATGAATATTAAGTGAACATCATGTTTAATTCATTGCAATTTGGAAAGGACTTAAAGGCATTGTTATAAATGGCCATATAGTTTGTCATTAATTCCCTAATCATGATTCATCATAAATGTCTAGTTCATAAAAGTTCTATCATTTGTTATTTATAATTATTGCAACTTAGATATATATTTTCTAGATTTCCTGATCTGTACCTTGAAGGACAAACCACTCAACTGTTCTTTTTTCTGGTGATTGGAAATGTTTTAGATTCTCAACTAAAACACTGACATCATTTGTACCCTCAATCAAGGTTTTAAAACAAAGCATTATAATCAAATTATAAAACTTAAGTGTTTATGAGTGCAGACGGTCTTTTTGTTTTGAGTGTTAATTATTTTAATGCCACTGTACATCTGTTTGTTGAAAGTTAGACATAATTTAACATGAATACGCTTGTTAATAAACTTGACCTGATTCTCTCTCACAGCTGCGTGTATCTAAAGATTTCTTTGTGTCATTGAATCTCCCGGCATATCTGGTCCGAGGCGAACTGCTACTGCTGGAGGTCAGCCTTTTCAACTACATGGATCTGGATCTGGAGGTGGGCTTTCTGTCTTCATCATCAGCCTATGTAATATATCACTGTGGCCTGGTTTTATGATTATAAATTCTTCTGAATTCATTCAGTTCAGAAGGAACTTGTGATCCAGGTTGGTAAAACATGCTGATTGTTAGGAAGTGAGCTCTCTCAGGATATTTTTTTTTACCTTGTTGTACCAAAGTTAAGGAATAAATAACCTGCCTCTTATGTCCAGCATTGACATAACATGATAATTGTGTAAGGAATAAAACACGACATTGCATGATGTTCCAGGAAAATAATCAAAGGCAGGGTGGTGTAAAGCAGCAGACACAAAGTATAGTTACTGCTAAAGATTTTGTTTTTTTATCCCTCTTATACCACAGAAATGACATATTTTTTAATTATTTATGTGGAGCATCCTCCATGCAAGGCCCTGTGTAAGTTGTGAAGTTGAACAGCTGAACTATTGTCAGAGCTGATGTTAACACCCAACATCAACATTAACACTAATAACCAGTTTGATCCCCTTAGGACTAACTGAGAAAAGGACAAGTAGAGAAAGATATGTAATATATAGCAACAGGACATTCAGTGTCTTCTGGTTATTACAAGTGGCACATGTGGTCAAATAGGTTATGCTTAAATATTATTTGTGAGCATAACCTGAATGTTTGCGTCTCCTTTTCTCAATATGGTGTAAATGTTTTATTATAACGTACATACCCATCCTTTGTCTTTATAACTGCTTACAGTGTCTTTCATATAATAAAAACAGCTTTTGTGTCCTCTCAGGTCCCTCCTTAAATCTTATACTGCATTTGATTAACTCTGATGTGGAACGCATGAACGTGGAATTAAGTAATTTTAAATGCTTTCACATTCAGGCTTAAAAAAACAAAACATGGATGCATTTAATATGTTTTGCTAGCAACAAGCCAGCCAGCTAACATTATTGATAATAATTTTATGATCTATTTACTTTCCAAAAGCAGCAACCCGTATGGTCAATATTATACAATTAACCAATTTATGTGACTATGTTGATTGAGCTAAAGTACATTACTATAAACTTGGTTTATCCTAGTCGGAGGTCTGAAATTCAGAATTTCCTAGATTTAGTCAAACGCAGCATTACATCAATGCTTTATGAAAAATGGTAGTAGGTGAAACATTGTTTTTGATGCACCATTATATTATTTGTTTTTGTCTAAATCTCCATGTTTCTCTGCTTTTCTCCAGGTTCTTGTGACAGTGGATGAGAGCAGTATGTTTGAGTTTGTGACCTCAGCTGGTGATGAGTCTCTGTTAGCAGGCATGCGTCATGTGTCCGTATGGAGCCAGAATAGCACCATGGTGTTGTTCGCCATCAGAGCCACCCAGCTCGGTCAGATACCTATCTCCGTCAAGGCCATGAACTTCTATGCCTCAGATTCAGTCTCTCAGACTATCTTGGTTAAGGTGACTGTCATTTTCTGCAATCGTAAAATTACACTGGTCACTCACAGTTCCATAGTAATAATAAAAAAATATCCCCAGCTAGCTAACTAGATAGCATTAGTTGTTCAGTGAAAAACTTATGCTGCCTTTGAAATCATACCAGGATCACGTACTATCATCTGATCACCTTACTCTACTCAAATGAGTAGTAGGATAATGCACAAAATAATAAAAATGATAAAAGATTTGTGGATGCAACTATAGACACAGATTATCTACAAAGATAATCAAATATTGACAATTGAATATTTCTTATCTTACTGTACCATCATACCTGTATATTACAATATAACCCCCAACATCTAGTACTTTACCAAATAAATCTAAATAATGTGCAGGCTTGGAAGCAAATTTGTCTGTTAAACAGCTGCATCTCTCTCATCCACTGTGAAGTATAACACGCTATTCAGTTTGTAAATGAAGAACAGTTCTCCACTTTATTCTCCCAGCTTTGTATCTAACCACATGAAACAGGTCCGAAGCCTCACCATAAAGATTTACTGTGTGTCTTAATCTCTTGGTATGCATACAAACCAAAGCAGTCTGTTTGATGAACAGAAGGTCGGTAAAGGCCTAATGGAATCGTTTATGATTTTGTTTTTTCAGCCAGAGGGGATGGAGCAGTCATTCACTCAGACACTCTTTCTGGAGTTCAACCCAATGAAGAGATCTCTGTCCAGAGAGGTGGAGTTTCATTTCCCTTCAGCAGCTGTGCCAGGCAGTTTGAGTGCCCAGGTCGCTGCGGTCGGTATGTCAGCTCCATAAATTCTGTTCTTTCTAATGCGATGCTTACCCCGATGTGATTTGACCGACGAAATGAAAAACAGTTTGTTCGCATACAAAATACGGGTGCACACCAGAGGTTGAGTGAGTAGGAGACAGAAAATCTTAAATAGGCCTTTGTTTTTCATTTAGTTTTGCTATTTATTTATTTATTTATTTATTTATTTACTGCAGCTGAGAGCAAGATGAAACAGATCGAAAACATTGCAAGCTAAGTGTGATTCCCTCATGCAATGAATGTCTGTCATTCAAAGTCTGCAGGCAGATGCAAATGCAGTTAAGATATTTATTTAACAAGGAAGGCAGACAAATCCAAAACATGAGTCAATATTGAGGTCAGAGACAGGCACAAGGTCTGGCGATGTGCAAACAATGTAGAACACACAAATTGCAAATATGCCCGTTTGTGACTCAACCCCCAATCTTTCCCAAGTAGCTCACTCCAGGAGTGGCTTCCTTCCTTGGATGAGCCCTGGGACAGGCACCTGGTTACTCTGGATGCTTTCTGTGACATTCTTGGCAGAGTAAAGAATGTCATGGGCTGGACTCCAGCACTGCTGCTCAGAGCCCTAGCCTTCCCACTCTATGAGGTACTCCAGTTTACCTTCTTTATGGCGAGACTTGACAACGAATGCAGTTTGGCCATCAACATTGATTGGTGCAGGTGGTGTGTTGGGGGGAATTTTTGTGGCTAGTGGTTTAAGGGAGACAGGTTTGAGGCCTGAAAAGTGAAATGAGAGGGAGGTTCAGCTGTGGCGGATTTGACAGATATAGGTCATAGGTTACATATTTGATATGTCAACGGATTTTTTAGGGACTGATATACCTGCCATCAAGCTTCTTACATCTCTGTGTGTTCCTGAGGTCTTTGGTGGACAGCCAGACATGAGCACCAGAGATATATTGTGGGGCCACTCCCCTGTGATAACGGCAAACTACTTAGTTCTCCTGGCCACATGTTCTAGAAGCTGGTGAGTGCTTTGCCACAATTGCTCATTCCACCTAAACCAACTATCTACTGTAGGTGAGTCAGTGGGGTTGGCATTCCAGGGGAACAGAGGCGGGATTGGAATGGATTTAAGAGCATGGCAGAGCATTGAAGTGAGTTCTGGCTGTATTTGGCTCACAGAAGAAACTGAGCCCAGTCTGAGTGGTTCACAGAACAGAAAGTCCAGACAAAACAACTGATTATTTGATTTTGCTCATTCCACCTGACTGTTACCTTGTGGATGATACCCGAAAGTGAGACTTCGAGATCTCCCACTTCTCTGTAAAATTAGACCACACTAGTGAGGTAAATTGTGTGCCCCAGACACAATGGCAATATGGGACTGGGACATTGTAGAGTGAGCGCTGCCATGAGCTTACTGGCATGGAGGGTGCGGGGAACCTTGGCCTGGCCACATACTGTTCCCCTTAATGATTTGGGCATAAAAGTATGAATGGTTGGGCATGCAATGGGGACATGCAGGTGATTTGGAAATTTCTCTGTGAAAGTTCTAGGTTAAGGCATCGATGAAACAGGAAGGGGGTAAGATGAAGTTGGGCTCTTGGTCATGGCTCTTAGCAGGGTGAAGGCAGGACAGGGATGCAGTTTTTTTTAGAACCCGATTGATATAAGGGCTTGAAATTAAACCTGTTGAGAAATAGTGCCCACCAGGCTTGAAAAGGGTTTAGATGTTTAGCTGTCTTCAAGTACTTTGACTTTACTGTCAGCAGATCATGATTTCCAGTGTCATAATTCTGAACTGCAGGTGAAAATTTCCTTGAGAAGAACGGCACTGAATGTTGCTTGGGCTGGTCTCCAAAGCATTGAGATAACATAGCATGAAGCTGAGAAAGAGTTGAAGATCTTTGACTGTCTTGGGTGTGGGCCTCTCAGTAACTGCAGCCACTTTGGCCTCATACATAGCTATGCTTTCTTGGCTGATGGTGTACCCCAGAAACAAGAGACATGAACTTCACATTTTTCACCTTTGATGTAGAGCTGGTTCTTAAGGAGATAGGACAAGACTTGCCTGATATGAGTGACATGAATGTTGAGAGAAAGGGAGTAAATCAAGATGTAATTAATATAAGCTATGGCACATTTGCCTAGCATATACCTCAGCACATCATTGATTAAAGACTGGAACACCAAGGTTGTGCAAGAAAGCCTGTAAGCCATGAGTTGAAGTGGCCAGAGGTGGTGCTACAGTCTTCCACTCGTTGCCTTATCTGATGCACACAAGATTGTAGGCATTGCATACATCAAGCTTTGTGAAAACCTTGGCAGATCTACGCTGTTCTAGAGCTTAGGGGACTAAAGGATGAGGATAGGCATATTTCATCATGATCTGATTTAACTCTCAGTAGTCAATGCAGGGGCAACCCGAGTGGCGTAACAGGGAAGTCATTTGTGCTATTATTGGGAGATTGCAAGTTTGAATCCTGGTGATGCCATAACCATCATGGCCAGGCACTCAAACAAAAAATAAACCGAAAAGAAGGAAGGGAAGTCAATGCAGGGGTGAGGCCCATTTTTCTCCCTAATGTGCTGAAGTGGGAGAGGTGGAAAGATGAATATATGCCTGCTGGAGGGCTATTTGGATATATTTTTTGTTGAGGTGGACAGTCAGGTCGATGAGAAAACCAAGGGAAATCTAATCGATGCCTCAAGAGAGCTTTGTGAGCGTCTCTGAATTAAGACCTTGGCGGAAAGTCACTTTCAGTGCAGGCTCATCCCATCCAAGACTGTGTGGGTTACAAATGCAAACTCAGCTGCGTTCCTTTTGCCTTGTGTAAGCGTAAGCAGTAAGCAGTTGTTCTCGGAACTCCTTTCCCTCTGGGGTGTGATGACAGACAAAAAGTTCCATCATATTCGTGACAGTGATCATGTTGTTGGATAGCTATGTGCCATAATGAAATGGACAATGAACTGTACCATTTGTGGTGAGATTTCGGCTTTTAAAATGTCATTGATGCTCATGTGCTCCAGTCAGAAAGTAGCATAATACTTTTTAACCCCTTATAGTTTTGCCTTCTTATTAAATTTTTCCTAAAAAAAAAAAATACTGTTCAGTAAATACCATGAATTAATCAGTAACTAAAGTGGTATGTATTAATGAGAGTGGGGAAAGTAAGTCTGTTAGTTTATTTGTCTTATAAAACTGTGCTTTTTGGTGGAAATGCTGACATTTCTGAGGCACAGAGGGCAGTTGGTTGTTTTTTGGCTCTGGTACAGTCTAGTGAAGTTTTTTTTTTTTTTTTTTTTTTTAAATGACTAGCAGCTGTGTGAGGGAGTTTCTGCCCTCTGCATGTGATGCTGTGAAATGTCTGGCTTTCTGACACCATACAACACTCACAACATTCTGAACATGTTCTAAGATGTTGTTGATTTTAAATACACAAACAGAAAGATTTTTTAACCTGTCTTATAGCTATGAACAGAGTATAGATTGTTTTAGATATTTAAGGTGTTGAGATTTGAATATTTCACTATGCACTTAAAAAAAGTTGGCATGGAAAGCGTAACAACCTCTGTGGGTGTACAATTGAGAGCATTTTGTGATAGTCTGGTTAACTAACCTGCACAGAAAATCTTGTCCACAATGTGTAACTACACTGTATATAAGTAAGTGATGGGCTGTAGAATAATATAAAAATCATGGTATTTTGTGAAGAACTGACCTTCTGAATCTTACTGAACAGAGAATGCACTAGTAAACTTCTATTCCGTATGTGTGTGTGTGTGTGTGTGTGGGTGTGGGTGTGGGTGTGTAAAAGGTGACATTTTGGGTCCATCCATCAGTGGTCTGGACTCTCTGATTCAGATGCCATACGGCTGCGGTGAGCAGAATATGATCCACTTTGCACCGAATGTTTATGTGCTGCAGTACCTGAGCATGTTGGACCGCAAAAATGAGGAAATACGTGCTAAAGCTCTGAGCTACATGACACAAGGTATATTCGTTTGTTGTAGTTCTCACTTCAGTATTGTATTTATACGCTATAAAGGATAAAGTGGTACTGAAAGTGCTCTTTATATATGCTCTAAAATTTTGAAATCTGAACCAAGAAACAGGAAAAAGGGAATAGACCAATAGTTATTATTAAGTGTTTATTAAATTCAGAGATGTTTGAAATAACTATTTTTGGAGCAATCTAGATCCAAACTAATCTATTCAGAAGTCGAAATCGGTCACTCTAAATAGGTGCTTTAGCCACACCACAAATTTTGTTTTACAGTTCCTGTTAGCACTGTATGAGTCTTTTATCTACAGGCTTAACGTATTTACAATCAATTGCATCGGCCTGTAGTAATTACAGCTGCCTGTTTTGTAGCAGTATCAATGATCAAACTGTAATAAAACATAAAGACCCTGCAAGTGTTTAAAAAATTAATCGCATATTTTTTCATGTACTTTCATCTTCTCTTTTTTTTTTAATTAATAGTAGCCTGGCAGACAAAGAAGCTCAGCAGCCTAGCGTTTTTTTCTTCTCTCATCCATCAAGCAAAAAATAAACCCACTGCTTGGTGTTGACTTTTGCAAAACTAAAGTTTTTATTTGGCATTTATATTTACAGTATTTATATTCAAATCCAGCCACCTGCTGCACCACACACAATAGCTTTTTTCAGATAAGCAGGCAGATCAATTAATCCCCATATAATGAATGGCCTTTCAGAATGAGAAGCATGTGTGTATTTGGAAACAATGACAAAACTGGTAAAATAAGCTGATTGTGTGGTTATATAACTCTTCTGCTAGCACAGTAGATGCCCTAGACCCCTTTTTGTCAGCAACCTGATGCTACTTAGTTATAATCTGACTGAAGAATCTTTAAGAATTTTATTTAGGAATCGGATTGACATTAGCTGTTTGTGTATGAATAGGTGAGTATGAGTTTTCTGACAGTGAATGGGTTATGAGTGTTTCTCCCTGTCTATAAATAGGCTATGAGCGCGAGTTGTCGTATCAGAGGGTGGACGGCTCTTTTAGTGCTTTTGGAGACAGTGACCCTTCTGGCAGTACATGGTGAGAAACCATTCATTAACCTCTAATTCAACTTGGGGCTGAAGATCTTAGTCCAGGTAACAGAAAAGAAGTGTGCTTATTTATTTGGTTTGATGTGACTTAATGTAATTTCTTAATTAATATAAAGTCAAAACACTCCAAAAACACAATGTAGTCCAGTACACAAAGTCCAGTACAGTTTTGTCATTTTATAATAATATGTCTGAAAAGATGGTGGCACAAAAGACAGTTGAGCTCACATTAGTGTTTACACGAGCTGGTCTAGGATGATGTGCAACACTCATAACAGACTTTGCAGTGAGTAGGGAATCAGGAGTATATTGAAATTACAAACACACTGATAGAAAAGTATGCAAATGGGGACATTTTAAACAATGACAACTGTTTACATATATTCAGCTACATTTTTATTTTCATATCGGAAACTCAAACTGTCTTAGTTCTGATAGTATGTAGTTCTCAAACGATAATTATCAAAGTAATTAAATATACTACATGCTTTTATTTTCCTTTCTTCTATTTCCAGGTTATCAGCATTTGTCCTAAGGTGTTTCCTCCAGGCTCAACAGTTCATTTTCATCGACACAACGATCCTGCTCAGAACGACGAATTGGCTGCGGGCACAGCAGAGGGCTGACGGTTCCTTTGCAGAGCCTGGACGGGTTATACACACTGAGCTGCAAGGAGGATTGGACGGCCCGGTGTCCCTCACTGCTTACGTCCTCATGGCTCTTCTAGAGGACGTGGAATACAAGGTAAGTACACTGGTGTGGGTTGGACCCTTCTGGACAAACTGGGAAAATTGTCACAGTAGCAGTAAAATCTATGCTCATATTTTCAATACTTTATAAGGCGATAACACTGTTTAACATGAATTAAATGATGAATTAAAACTAAAAAAACAAGTATGCCCACAAATTAAACCCACTTAGACAGATAACTGGTGTTATTGGTAACTCCAATAAATAGTCAAGATTTTAGTGTACACATATTAATAATGAGTCTAGTTGGATTATATTTTAGTTTGACAGTTAAAAGGGTCCCTGGATACAAAAAGTTTTTGAACCAAGTATCAAGCTCTGCCTAAATGCATTAACATCATCCTGTGTTTTTATTTCTTAGCATACCTATGACCGTGAGTTATCTGCTGCCATGAGTTATCTGACCTCCAAACTCAGCCAAGGCATCTCTAGTAACTACAGCCTGTGTCTGGTGACTTATACACTGTCTCTTGCCAAAAGTCCATCAGCCGCCGTTGCTCTCACTGAGCTGATGAACAGAGCCCAGGTGCATGGTGGGTAAAAACCGGAAAAAAAATATATGTACTGCTGAGGTCAATTAAAATGAATTAAGATGATTCATCAATTAAGATGAATGAAAATGGTGAAACATGGCTCTGTTGTCATCATATCACAACTGTCATCGGGGGGAAAAGAGATGTAAAAGAAGGAGACTTTTTGAGTGATAACTGTTAAAATTTTACACCACTGTTAAAAAGTTACAACCTAATCTCTATGCAAAATGCTTGCAGGTTGGCAGATTTGAAGTTTGTATTTCCAAATTTCTTAAAATGTCTGTTTATTTACAGTTTTTAAATGCAAAAAACCCCCCCAAAAACTTAGATTTTTAGCTTGGTCTCAGACTTTTGGACTGCACTGTATATTGACTTCAATCTTTAGTATGAAAGGTTATAATCAATGCATTATGCATGTAGCTTTGTAAAGTAATGGATTGCATTTTCCAAGTCAACAATAAGTAGTTTTGGAGTGTTACTGAAATGAAAAATGTATGCTTGACTTTCTTTGCACAGCTGTCTCGCTGTGTTTTTAGTACGCAGGGTTATAAAAGTGGCAGATGTGGTGCAGGTGTTTAGAGCAACATATTCTACAAAACTAATACAAGGCACCTGGGCTCAGTTTATCAGCTCTTTGTTTAGATGGTGTGCCCATGTGGAGCACTGGTGGAAGCAGCGTGTCAGAATCATGGCAGCCGCGCTCAGCTGATATAGAGATGGCGTCCTACGCACTTCTGTCTCTGTACATGCTGGGCAACGTGGAACATGCTCTCAGCCTTATGAAGTGGCTCAGCCAGCAGAGGAACCACCTCGGAGGATACGGTTCCACACAGGCAATGACACACACACACACTATATATATATTCCGTATCTGTATTAGATTCCAAACATTAACTTGGTATTCAATAAAACATCAGTTTTCAGTCTCACCTTAACATCAGTGAAGGGGGTGTGGCCTATGCAGCTAGCAGTCATAGTTAAGAAGGTGTTTCCTGATTTTCATACCCATAAAAGAGGCATGGCCTCTGTGTCTTTGGGTCCCAGTGTAGGAGGCTTCCTGCTAGTGTCATTGATGGTAGTAAGGTCTCTGTGTCCTTCAGTCTCAGTGATGGAAGTGTGGACTCTATCTGTCAGCCTAAATAAAGAAAACATGGCCTCTGTGTCTGTCAATCTCAGTGAAGGCGTGGGCTCTGTGATGACGGAAGCATGTTGAAAAAATTGTATTAACCCTGATGTCCAAAAGCTCAAGGAGGTCATTTTTTCTGTTTAGGTTAGGTTTAGCCTCCCATAGGATACAGAGCACCTGTTATCATTTGTACACGTTCAGAATGTTTAAGATTGCAAGCTGATTGGCTGTCTGCAGTTGCATGTGCTAGTTTTCAGCAGAAAAAACCCAAAAACTTTTCGTCATTGAGACATACTGACCTTTTCAGACTTAGAATAAAAATGTTCCCAAAATAGAATCTTTAAAAGTTATTAAATAATTTTATAAGCTTGTGTGTTTGCTGTAGGCAGTTCTGCAATGTATCCATCTATCCATTATCTATAGCGCTTTATCCATCTGGGTCACGGGGAAGCTGGAGCCAATCCCAGCATCTTGGGGTGAGAGGCGGGGTACACCCTGGGCAGGTCGCCA
>JAQQZR010000020.1:10856526-10876796 GCA_030068235.1 Notoglanidium macrostoma | reverse complement strand
TTTTGTTTACCACATAATTCAGTATATGCCATACGTGTTGCTTCGTAGTTTTGATGTATTCAGTAATGTTTTACAACGTAGAAAGCAAAAAACATGAAAAAGAGTAGGTGTGTCCAAACTTTTGACCGGTAGTGTATATAAAATTTAATTAGTAAATATATTCACCCCCCTTATATAAAGCTGTATGATTCTCCAGCTCAGCATCTACTGATTCTTTTGAAGTGCTCTTAAGAGGCTGTGAACACAAATAGCAAGTGATTTGCTCCACATGGTGACTTCCTGACTGGGAATGAATCACTTTAATGTTCGGGCTGGCTGAGACATGTTTATAGCCAGAGACTGAGAAAGAGAACAGTCTAGAATGAAAGGAGAAGTCAAGGGCAAAGGCTAGCAAGACATTTTAGTTTGCTTCATAAATCTGCACACATTCACTGTATATGTGATTGTGGTCCAAGCTGAAGTGTCGCGCAAAATGCGTGAGTCATGAGTGTGTGAGAGAAACAGCATGCAATGTGATTTTATAGCTTTGCTTGTGTGCTTGAAGTGCTTCAAAAGAGGCCATTAGCTTTCACTAACCTCTTGTGGATGATGGCATAAGCTCGGCCTAAAACAAAACATGTTCCAGGGTTTCGCCTATGTGCTTTCAAATAAACGCTCATGTCTGCAAGCAAACTCAGTAATCACTTAAACTTTACAGCATGCCATTTAAAGTCTTAGGAGGATTTTTCAACAGCTCTCGAGACTCTCTTATAGTCAGACCTATGTTCTTGGTTAAATCCACATGTTCTCAAAGCGAGGTTAAAGTCATGCAACGTTGTGGTGTTATAATATGCACAAGATGTGCCATGAGTCATTAGCAAAGAGACATGAGTCTACTGTTAACTTTATTAAATGCAGACTCATTTTTATTTTCGCATGGATAACTTCTGGAATAAATGCACTGAAATTAGCTAACACATAGACAATGAGATGCTACTTCATTAGCGTCACATTTTGTGGTTTGGGGGGAAAAACAATACAATGCATGGATCCAAGATTCCAACAAAACCCACAGTATGCTGCTTAGATCCATTAACTCATCAATGTGGTTGCAATCGTGTGCCTTTAACCGCAAGGATTTGGGACCACATGAAATGAGAATACATGGAACCTATTGAGTGGAACAGAGCTGAGGCTTGTAACTTAGACACTACTGTGTAGGAGTTAAAGCCTGTAGTGCTTTAATATTGAGGTTCGTCCAGCAGTTCTATCTTAACTGTACTTCCTCTGTTGCTTTAAAGTGGGATCAGGCACAGATGACGGTAATATACAAATGTAAGTCATATTGATGCATAATCCTGGGAAAGCTTAAGTATTAATATCTGTGTTGTAAAATATAAGCAGACATGATTGATATGCACGATTAGCAGGCTGATGGATGGGTACAGCTGTACTGATAAAAATATTGGTGTGAGCTTTAGTCAAGAAAAGCATGGTAACAAATTCCACAATTGAAGTCTTAGTATGTTTAACTAAGCATGTTTAGATGGCACCAAGGATTATTCTCATAAATACATTTTTAAATACATTTTTCTAGCAAGTCAGTTTTTCGCAAACATGGGGTAAATTGCACAAATAGAACACTCAAATTTAACTTTTCTTTGATTTTGCTTATCTACTTTATGCAAGAGAGATCAGATGGACTACATAAATCTCAACACTGCAAACTCTGCCCTGTTCCAGATGAAGACAACTACTGCTTATTCTCCAGCAGTGACATCAGGGATAAATTAGAGCTAAATCTACATCTATATTCAGATACAGTGGGATGCAAAAATCTGAGACCACACTGAAAAATGTGTTGTTGTTTTTTTTATTTAAAATTAGAAATAAACAGAATGGTTTAGATTTTGAAATAAAACAAAGAAAGTAAATGTTCCATATCTTGAAAAATGAATAGTCGAGATTCTGCACTATTTCTAGGTCCCTATCTAAACGTGTAATATTGACCATGTTAACCGCTTTGTACTAAAGGTCATATTTTCTTCATGTCTGAACTCTTCTACTGGAACGTGTTCAGGCAACACTGTGCGATGGAGTTGATCTAAAATGGATCATAAATTTTGAGCACAGATTTGTGACGTCAATGCCGGCTCGTCATTAAAGCAAAAAGAAACTCTGACAATCACGTAAATAAATAAAAGTTAAATATTTTAAAAGATTCTCAGATTAAAAAAAAAAAAAAAAAACGTGTCGTTATTTAACACAATGGTGATGTTTTCTGTAATAGACTTTTATTAAACACTTATGGAAGAAGTCTCCGGTGTGAGCACTTTGTAACAGTCATTAAGTTTTCCATCACGGAAAAGTCTTCAGGACAGAGGATTATTCATGTTCTTGGTAACATGGTAAGCTGTATTTTGTCATGTTATTAACTTATCAATGTCAAAAGAGAAAAAAGACAGGGTGTCGAGGAAAGGTCTGTTTATAACCTGTATGATGGAAGTTATTGCAGGAATAAACAGTTAATGCGACAACAGACCATTAAATGCATGTAACTGTTAAAATCGATGACGGCGTTCTTTAATAAAGTTTAAAATTTGCAATAGTCGGCAAATTTCTTTGATTTAAATGGGGAATAAAATACTGGTTTAGCAGAATAAAGAAACTTTGAGGTGGTAACAGCAATGCCACTTCATGTGGTGCCACGACACACCACCATGTCAATGATTATTCCTATAACAGCAGATTATATAACACATGTCTGAGGGTACTGGAATACATAACAGAAAGATCAGAGGCCCATGATTCAGAGAAGGCAGCCCTGAAGTCACTGCAGTACCTCAAATTGTCTAAAGCAGCTGTAGAAGGTGCTGTCATTGTCGTCAACAGCTGTTGATTAAAATCCAATAATTGCTTGTCTGTACTTCAGTGCATCACTAGTTGGCGTAGTTGAGAGCCTTTTATAAACAACTAAAATCTATTGATCCCCAGATGCCACATTCCTATTAAGTGAGCTGTGGATCTGATCTTTTAATAAATCACCCTGGAAACGTGTTTGCATCAAAACACAGCAGCTTGCGTAAACACGACACTGAGCTAACCTCTGTAGTGAGGTCGAAGTCATGGGAACGTAAACATGAAGTTCTGTGGAAAACGTGCTGCTTGTAGTGTAAGCCTTTCTCTCAAATCAAACACTTCTCCTCTGACCAATTTCTGATGTGAACGTGTACTACGCATTCAGAGCAATCAAGTCCAAAGTTACTGTACACAAAGCGCAGTATCTAAGCTAAAAAAACTAATCTTATCCTTTCCACAGCTGCCAAACACAATCCTGACAGGCCTTGGAGCTGAGTCAAACAGACCAAGTGGTTGGAAGCAACAGGGCAAGGCTTGTCATCATCTGGCTGCTGGCAGTGCTAGAACCATTCAAGCAAAATTCTGAAACTGAGTGTTATTAACAGCTCATAACTGAACAAGTTTGGAGCAAAACTGCACCCGGACATTTCAAGGCTGCAGGACTGCAGATTCTGGCTTCATTTCTGACAACTCATGGAGGCAGAAGGAAACTTTAGAAAGAGCACACCTTCTATTCCTCCCCAGAGGCAATGAGGAAATGAGTCACAACTTAGCATTTGTCTTTAATTCAGACATTATGAACCCTGGAAATAGCTTGGCCACTGTCTTCTAAACCTGATCTGCCACTAGGTGGTAGACTTGATCAAGCTATATGTGCATGACATTGCAGATTGCCAAGCAGACATCGTAATCTCTGGTTATGTTTCTGACCATTTTATAGACAGCATGATAGTTGAGGATTTCATGATTCAGCAATGCCTACTGACCACAAGTTTACCCAGCGCCAAAGAAAACTGTTACTTGAAACAATATACTCTGTTCAAATCTGACAAGAACTAACCTTGGAGATAGGAAGTGCTTCAGTCCTTTAGACATTTAAATAGAATGTGGTCATAATCAATCAAAAAGAATCAAAAATGAACAATTTCAATTGCTTTTGAGAAAGTTTACTAATTATAACACCTTTCTAGTCTTAATTTAGCCTCCGTTTCTTCTCAAAAGTACCTATAAAAGTTGAAGCCAAAGTTGTGACTAAGGCTTTAAATGAGTTCAGTACCTATAGATTTTAGCCTTTAGCTAACTTTGCTTGTTCAGTCGGAAAAATATTGCCAGCTCACTGGGCATGGAATTGCCTTTTAACCGGATATATAAGCAAAACGTTATCGGTCAAGTGCTTAAGACACGTAATACAGCAGTAGATTTTTCATGACTTCATGAGAAAGAAGCAGATGCTGCTGAAGTGGGTGCTACTCACGTCACTGCGTAAAATAGCATTCTTCAGTGCACCATGATGAGATAGCCAGGCTGAGAATGCACTCATTTTTGCTGAAGAAGGTCATGGAAACTATGCATAGACATGTGGAGCTTCCCTAGAGATGGGGGGGGGGGGGGGGGGGTGTTCTGACTGGCCCAAATCATCATGGTGTTATTAGCTTAGCCAGCTTTAAACAACAAGGTTGTGGGTTATATACATGATTGATTAGCTTTCCAGCGCCATTCATAACCCTAAGGGTTCAGCCTGGGTAGAGTTTCAGGTCTTGTCATAGCCCTCACTACCCCTGCTGTAATATTATTATGATGTATATGATGTAATGAATGCATTCTGGCTGAAAGTTGAGGAGAAACGGCTGAGACAGAACATTGCAGTAGCATTACCACATTCTCCCACATTTGTAATACTTGAGGTTTAAGTAGCCACAGAAGCGCTGTGATGATGGAAACTTCTCTTGCTCGTTTTCTGACTCTATCGTTCCTTCCCAGTTAAACCCATCTACTAAAACTGTGATTGCTGGAGCTCAAGGAACAGCAGAGCACTGGCTACACTCACATTACATTTGCTTGGAAGCTTCTTTTTTTCTGAAAGAGAGGTGATTTATCAAAGCCAGAGGCCAGGTGTACAGGAATGCTTTTCACATTAAGTCTTTAATGCTCATCAGTGTAACAGGAGATATAGTGAACATGTCTTCCTTATAAGTAATCCAAGTATGACTGTTTTTCAGCTTTAAGAGTCATTGTATTGTGTTGCATATTCTTCATTGGTTTTCCGGCTGACTTGACTAAGACTGCAAACTTTTCCTCCCACAATAAGTCAAGTGTTTTACCGAAGTTCTACCAAAGCTAATAATAAAATAATGTACTCAGTAGATTTATCTTCATTTGCACATACTTGACAAGGAACTCCATCCTGAAACTAAGTAAATGCATTGATGTGCTTCGCGATCCTGGTGCAAATTTGTTGGCATCTTTCCTAGTTAGTGGTTGTGGGCTATGCTGATGTCACATTCCTAGCAAATTACAATGCAGTTTTCTAGGAGAAACAAATGCAATGGTGTTGACAGGTTCACTAAATGATTTGATGAGGATGAAAATGGTGTAAATAATATGCTATGGCCTTTTATAGTCGACCCAGTTGAACACCTATGGGGATTTTGGAGTGATGTCTTAGACATTGCTTCCCATAACTATCATCAAAACACTAACTGAGAGAAAAATATATAGGATGAAAGGTGTTCATCCCTCCAGTACAGTTCCAGAGACTCGTAGAATCTCTAACAAGATACATTAAAGCTGTTCTACTTGGCCAAAACCTTACTAAGTCTCTTTATGTTTTAAATGCCACCCATCTGTATATGCAGATATGTAAACCTAACTGTGCTATCTGAATAGAAGCACATTAGACTGAGAAAACCCTTCTGAATCATTGAAATATAAGCATTTATCTTTCCTCACTGATGGATTCAGGCAATTTCGTAGGTTTTTTTTGTCCAAGTCAAAGACAAAGTTCAAACGCTTATTATTTTTGTTCCACTCACAATGCAAAAAATCTCATAGTTTTCACGAATGTATTGGAAAACTCAAAGTACACATGATATGATACCCTATTCATATCCTTTTTCCCCCCAAACCAAAATCTCAATCTTTTGTTTTTCAGGATGTTGACTTGGAGTGGTATTAAATTAAATATGCTGCTAAAGAAGCAGGTTGCACAACATTAAACAATGAACCACATTCATTTTCGTTTCTTTTAATGCTTCTGATGTTTCTCTTGTACCATTGTATTTACGTTCTTGTGCAGTCAGAGAAGCCAACAGTATTTTACTGCAAAAGAAGCATGTACAAAGGTTCAGAATGAAGAAAGTGTTATTGATGAGAATAATTATGCACGTAAATGAAGCGGACCAAATGCTTCCCATATTTCATGGTTTGCAAGACTTGTTTTGTCTAAGCAGGGGAGACACAACGGCTGTAACTTTCTGCATCTG
The DNA here is from genome assembly GCA_030068235.1 of Notoglanidium macrostoma. Taxonomy (NCBI): domain Eukaryota; kingdom Metazoa; phylum Chordata; class Actinopteri; order Siluriformes; family Auchenoglanididae; genus Notoglanidium; species Notoglanidium macrostoma. The sequence continues at coordinate 10,870,476 of JAQQZR010000020.1, read as the reverse complement.
AACGTCTTATGAATTACAATGTTTTTTTAGCTGAGTACTGTTGAGTTATTGTTTAATGAGCTTTAGTATTTGGTCAAACACTAAGTAGGTAGCTCTCCCTCCTTTGGCAACATGTCAAGATGATGTCATTTTTCAGTGCAGCCTGTAGGAAAGTTCTCATTTGACTCAGGCACAAAACAAAAGATGACCATGTCCTGGTCCGTTGTGGTGTTTTGTGTTTCTATCACAACTAACCCTCTCATCAGAATCATGAAAATCTTGCGTTGGTCAGTCGTTCACCAGCTGAGATAAAATGATACAGTAACATTACCACATTCTCCCACATTTGTAATACTACAGTTGCCACAGAGGTGCTATAATGATAGAAACTGTTTTTCTTACACTTATTTAACTGACACTATAATTACTGGAACTCAAGGAACAGCAGAGTTCAGGCTACACTCATGTTACATTTCAAATTGCAATGCATGGCTAATGATTTTTTCTTGACACCACACAAAAGACGTTGCAGCACTTCCTCACTTAAAAAAGAGAGGCGATTTATCAAGGCCAAGTCTATTGAAATGTTTTCCACATCATAATGTCTTTAATGATGATCAGCGTTACAGAAGCCATAGAGAACATTACGTATTTCTTAAAACTATATCCAAAAGCATCTGTTTTTCAGCTTTAAGGATCCATTGTATCACAGCTGCTTGTGATATTAGGTGGGATGGCTTAAATTTGTCACTTGGTCTCATCGATGCCATAATAAGAATGATATTACATTGAACTATTACAGACACACAAAAGCAGATACGGAGTTGTGTTCATAATTTGTGTGCTTCGAGTCTGTAATAACTCACAGGGTTCATGTCATGTCTCCGTATACCAAACATTGTAAACAGAAAAGTGGTAACTCATTTGCTTTTACAAAAAGAACCCACTAATTGATTTTTACCTTGACTGAACAATGTATACTTAGTCTATCTATTTTTAGTCAAATTAGTTTCCATCTACATTTATTTAATGAATGATCAAGTAAATAATTCACCTCAGATTCATTACTCATTTATTTCACATGTGCCTTCTCAATCAGTGTTAATGCTATGTTACGGTTGTGTCAGTGATAGCCCCAGCCTAGATTCTTCATAGCATTCTGTGTATTTTTCCTCAAGACCATTGGTGGGTACTCAAAATGCAAAATAATCCACTTTAGCACATTTGTTAACAGCAAAGAATTTTATTGTGAAGCAACAGAGCAGTGGTGATTCAATCGTTAAGGCTCTGGGTTACTGGTCAGAAGGTTGGGCTACAGCCCTGCCATGCTGCCACTTGACCCTTCACCTTCATGACTGACCCTTCACCTAACACACCAACCCCAACTTCCTAACAAGCTGGGATATGCAAAGGAAAGGATTTCATTGTGTTGTAATGGGTATGTGATTATAGTGAAATCATTATGTCTTGTGCCAACAAAATCAAAATCACAGTTCAATAACAGGATTCAGAAATGTCCCAAAGACCATCTACAAACAGGTTCAGGCAGGCAAAGGTAAATGGGTAATTTAGAAAATTTGATTGTCTGTCTGCAGAAGGTGTAATATGCCCCAGAGCATTTCCTTGTTTCAGGAATACCAACTGTTCTCCAGGATGGTCAAGGACATACGACTCATAACTGCCAATAGGTTCAATTGAGATTGACTCGTTGGTGAATCGTGACTGTTACCCAGGTAAGCTTTCCTTTTAGCAGATGGAAGATTAGGCATACTTTGTAGTCACAGGGGCATAAGTAGAAAGGGAAGAGTTCAGCATTTAATGCAGATGTTTTAGATATATTTTTAGGAAAATGCCTAAACAGCATTATTTCTAGGAATCTTGGAACATGATCACTGTTGGCCATGAGACACCATCAATTTTACAGAGTTAGTATAGAGGCAAATTTTCTCCTGTAATTGGAATGACTCACTGAAGTTGTGAGGAACATTACTAAATAGGGTATTGTCGTAAACTCTTTCAGGATTATTAACATATGAACACATGGATTATACTTTTTCTTAATAATTGAGGATTTCTGGCATGATTATACAACAGCTTAAATGCCATTTAACATTTGTTGTTTTGCTGTAATAAAGAGGTAATTCAAAAACTTGTAAAGTGGTTTCCGTGAGGATCAAAGGCAAATGAAGTAATAAAAACATGGCTATATCTGGATGTAATTTATTTCCTGAACCCAAAATCTCATTCTTTCTCTTCATGTCTGAAGGATTTGACATGCACTTGGATCAGACTGAACATCCTACCAAAGCAGTAAATTGAAGTTTATTTAAAACAATGAATTGCAGATTGACATTTATTGTTGTAGTTCTTGATGCTGCTAATGACTCCATTGCAGAATATTTAAGTTGTTGTGCAATTAGAAAAGACAATGATTTCACTGCATAAGGAAAGCATACAGAACAAACAAATAATTATTGATGAGAATTATTATCCATGTAAATGGAGCAGAACAAATGCTCTCAGCATTTCATGGTTTATAATGCTTGTTTGGGTATTTCCATTTTAATTACGTTTTGGCTGAACAAGGGACTGGAGAACAGCTGTAGCTCTTACTCCAACCCAGTTTCTTGTGGCTTGTGAGTTTAAGAGTGTTTCCACTTGGAGATTAATGAAATATCACTTAATGATCTGTAATATCACTATTTGTGCATTCATTATCCCCCTTATTTGGCAGCAGTTCAAAATGCTATTCATCAGCATAGCCCGTAGGATAGTTTTCATTTATCTCAGACAAAAAAACCAGACATGGCCTTGCCCCTGCCTGTTATGGTGTTCATGTTTCTAGAATGACTAGCCCCAGTCATCATGGAAAGTCATGAAAACATTATCTAGGGCCATCATCCCGCACAGGGATTTTATTTAAATAACCACAATCACTCTGTTTATGATCTGTTCAAAGGTCGAGCAGATATGCCGGAAATATTATGTTATACTACTAAAATGTAGCATTAAAAATGATTCCCTTGCTAGACAGGCATCATCGATAGCAATTATAAAGGTTAGGTGGCACAACTGCTCTAATAATATTTTGGAGTAGATTCAAGTACACAACAGCACAAGTCAGCATTATACACTTGGGTACAAATAACAGAAAAGAAATGCCTTAACTGCTTTTGCTTTGTAATACCTTACAGGCAGATTAAATGTCATCTTTATCCATTACATCATGAAGATAATGAGTTTTGCCTTTGAGGTGATATCAAAGCAAGTATATGTGATCATTCCTGACAGGTCCAGGCACTGTCTGCACTTCAGAGATCAAAAACCTCAGAGAGAACAAGGAGTCACTTTTCATAGAGCTTTGACCTCCACCCTAGCTGTTGAGTAATTATTAGACAGGCAGAATTGACTTCCCTAAACATGCTAAATAATAATATTTTATTGCTGCCCACATGTGGATCCAGTAGGTTGAGCTTATGCTTTGCTTTTCTAAAATAACTTTTACTTTTTAAGAAAAAATGTAATTCAAAATCTCTTCACGAGAAAGATCCTGCAAGAGTGAAAGTAGATACAGGGTTACATCAGCCAACCGTAATTGTTGTTTTAAGTACAATAAGGCAATAACATTTTTGAGACCTAACGTACAAGGTAAATCTGTAAACATGCATTAAAGGGCATGGAGTCACATGAGGTGACTATAATCAGGCTCTGCTTTAATTTAAAGCCATCCACAGAAGGTTTCAATACACTTTATTGTGCATAGCTCTAAGATATACCAGATTTTTCTTCCTTTTTTCCCCTGGACTTGCACTTAAAGATCAAAGTTTGCTCATCTAAACACTAACAGTTCTGTGTTTAATTATGACAGCATATAATTCTAGCCAATACAAGTATGTAGGTGACCTTGAGATGAGAAATGGTTTCACTTCCTCTGAGGTAGGTTTTGGATTTTAGATGTGTTAATCATTTCCTTGTCCCAGAAATGATCTGTGGTCTCGACTCCTACAGTAGCCTGGGTGGTCCTGTAGTAATTATTAGTTCTGCAAGAATTACCTTAATAAATGGACTGAATGAATACAACCAAAAACAGGTTTTGCTAAATAAGTTAGGCAGAAAATTGTACACAAAAAAATAAAGGTTTCATGAGTGAATTAGTAGGTTTATAATTTCATGCAACATCTAGCTACTTAGAAAAAAAAGGATTCTTCAAGGGATCTTTGGGTTAAGCCTTTGGGTTTAGTTAGGGGTGGGTTTGGTCAAGGGTTTACTTGGAAGCCTTTTTTGACAAGTAAACACTTCTGTAGGTTCTATAGGCAGAACAATCGTTAGTCTTTCAGATTTAACCTTTTCTTTTTTCTTTTTATTTATTTATTTTTTTAAAGAATGCAGCACCCTAAAGGGCTCTTTGAGTTTTCTGCCTGGGGGAACCCATACACACAACAACAGAGGGTTTTAGAACAGGAGGATCCTAAGGTTTAAAGTATTTAGAAAGCTAGATCTGTTAACCATCCAAGGAATTCACGAGGAACCTTTTTTGAGAGTGAGCTACACTCATTTTGAAAAATTATGAGTAGAATTAAACTCATTACGACAAGTATACTTGGAATGAGTTAATGTATAATTAACAACTAATATTAGCCAGATTTGAAATACAGTGATGATACTGTCTGATTTTTAACTGAGCTTTGAGTGACTTATTGTTTTTTTAAAGCCAGTTGACAGTCAGAAAGTCAGTGAGAAAGTTGTTACTGAAGTTGCATGTTGATGCAACGATAAACTAAACACTGAAGTAGTCTACTGTTCCTTGTAAGATAAATATAGTTTCCCGTCCTTCTCAGCAGTTGTGCTCTGATGTCCGTGTGTCATTTTATGCATCAGCGAATAAAAGAACTTTTAATCTGAATTTAACACGCTATTAGCAGGCAACAACACAGCCTTGCATCACTGTTTTATGAACCTTGAAATGGCTGTGGCTTTAAATTACTCTCTGGGGAGGTAATGAACTGCTGTTATGAGATATTTTGCTGGCAGGCTAATATGCTGAATGTCTGGAATATTTGCTTTATACCTATATATTCTATACAGAACAAATTGATTGAGAGTCCTGAGGGGACCAACACTGACTTATGTGCATGTAAAAACCATGATGGATTAAGTCAATATGCTTGGTCATAGTCACGCATGTTAGCATGGTGTTTCACCACACCTACATTAATTTAGAGTACTGGGATATCCAACGTATTTACTTTTTGTGTAATAAACATGAGATAGAAACAATCTGGTGTAAATATTCTGTAACTGAGGTATTTCTAAGTATAATAGATCAATAGCAGAAGTCATATTACAGGCAGAAATCATCATAGATAAATCCAGCATCTTTAATGATACAAAACAAAAAAATGCTTTGGAAAAAAAAAAACTGTGGAAAGCTAGCTATGCAATCATGAAAGTTCTGTGATGACTGAGGACATTGGATATTATAATTTTTTCATGATTTAGCTTAATAGTTGAGATTTTAGTGAAATTTATTTTGGTAAGCTTGAAAGGTACTATGAAAATAAACATGAACCGCTAATAATATGAACATTTTTATATATACAGTGGACTTCTACATGGTGCTCACTTCACTTATCTCCAAATGAAGACATGTGATCATGGTGGAAAAAATGAAAAATATATTTATCAATCTAAAACTGCTTTGTTTTTTTCTTATTTGCTAACCACAAAGTGCTGAAGCGGGGGATTACGTGCTTATCAAGGCTCAGTGTAAGGACTCGATAGTAGACACAATTAACTGTCAATGCAGGTAGACAGTGTATGTTTGATGTATATGCTGCAAGGGTTAAATGGTCATGGACTGAGGTAGGGAGTCCAAGTTTCCATGTCAGCACTGAACAGCCATTTATGCAGCAAACACTAAATCTATTGGGATTTATAGGTCCAGTTAAAGGTTATACGTTGACTTGCAGTGTTTGATTTATTAGGTTTTATGAGGCTGACACATCCACCAGTTATCATGCAAATTCACAGGAACTGGAACTAGAACTGTGAATTTGTGTGATATCATGTGTAGGTCTGGAATATTTGCTTTAAGTCTCTATATAAAGAAATATATATATATATATATATATATATATATATAAATATAAATATAAATATATATCTATATAAAGCAAAAGAAATGTATGGGTAAGGCCCATCATTTGTGGCCCACATGTTGTGAGAGGTTCCCAAATTCATTTGTGGCCTCACAAGTGGGTCAGAGAAATAACTTTTTTGGGTGTCTGATATAGGTGAGGTCTTCAGCCATGAAAATGTTGAGGGCCAGCAATAGAATTGCATGTATCACCAACATGACACAGGCACCAATAGCAAGCAGATGGCCACACCTGACTTACTGGTGGTGCATGAAATTAGCCAGAACGCACACCACACAAGTGAGCTAAATCCTGTCCAAATCTTCCTTTGGGGGAACGTCTGCAGTTTGAGTAATATATTGGCACTATGTTATAATGAATTGTGTTGTGATCTTAATTGGGCAAAGGAGTTTTGTTTTTTTTGCTTCTGAAGCCATTCCGTTGTTAATTTGGATATGTACAATTTTTCTTAATCATCATTCTCTGCCACCACCGTGCTTCCCATGAATCCAGAACATGCTTTGTACTCTCTTTATGGACCAGTCAAAATCACTTAATTGATGGCAAGTGTATTACAACTATTTTTGAACGAGTTTGTAACTGGTTTATTCTGAGAATGCTCCATTGTTAAAGAATATGCACACTTTTTTCTTCCCTAAAACTTTTGTATTTTCTTTCCATCCATCCATCCATCATTATCTATACCGCTTTATCCATCTGGGTCGCGGGGAAGCTGGAGCCAATCTCAGCATCATCAGGCGAGAGGCAGGGTACACCCTGGGCAGTTTGCCAGTCCACCACAGGGCCAACACAGACAAACAGCCACACACACTCACATTCACACCTATGGGCAATTTAGAGCAGCCAGTTGACCTAATCCGACCTAATCCACAGTCTTTGGACTGTGGGAAGAAACCGGAGCACCTGGAGGAAACCCACACGTGCACAGGGAGAACATGCAAACTATACACAGAAAGGCACCCTGGGTGACCCGGGGATCGAACCCAGGACCTTCTTGCTGCGAGGCGACAGTGCTAACCACCACACCACACCACCATTCCGCCCCTTGTATTTGCTTTTTTACTTAAATTTAGTTGCATGTTATATCCCATTACTAGTGGAAAAAGATCTGACATGATTTATCTTTTTAATTTTTTACATCACAAAACCTGCATTTCTAACATGGATGCGAAGACCTGTTATATCCACTGTATCATTCTCAAGCTATTCTGGGTACAAGAAGGTGATAATGGCCTATAAGGAAGGCTTTGTTAAAAAGCACCAGACTCTGAGTTGTAGGATTTGAGCAGCTGGATTGGCAATTTTAACTATGTCCCAATAATTAACTTTGCATAGAAACTAACTGAGCCTGGTTTGTGGTTTCTTGTTATCAGTTATAGACAAATGTAGATGTTTGTGACCAGCTAGCTAGGCTACAGGCATGGCACCAGCTGCACCTCTGAATACACCACTTCCTGAATTTGTTGGAAGGTCTTGGCACAAGGAGATATTCAAAAAGATATTCAGTGACTCTCACTGTCACTTGTTTATTGGGGTGAATAAATCTGGTTTTAGAAACTAAGCATTTGGCTCTTTTTGGATACCAATTTGTAGTGCCTGGAACCCTTGATGGGTGGCATTTTTGAGGGGATGGTTATATATTTCCCATTTTGGTTAGGCAGAGATTTTCAGCTTTTTAATTTTTGGATTTTCATACCATATCAAAAGATGCCTTTTCTTCAGTTTCTTCATCATACAAATGTATTAATATAACGTAATCAAACATAAAAAACATAGCAATAAACAGTCTATGAACTTACATTGATCAGCCATAACATTAAAACCACTGACAGGCGCCATGAATAACATTGATTATCTCATTACAGTGGCAGCTGTCACAGGCTGTGATATATTAGGCAGCAAGTGAAGTGTCAGTTCTCAAAATTGACATGTTGTAACCAAGAAAAATGGACAAGTGTAACGAGCTGAGCGACTTTGACGAGAGCCAAATTGTGATGGCTAGACCACTAGGTCAGAGCATATCCTACCATAGTAACTGCCAAAAGAGGTCCAAGGATGGATGACCAGTGAACCTGAGTGAAGCACAGCCTGTCTGGTCTGGTCTGTTCACCGCCGAAAGCACCTACAATGGGCATGTGAGCACCTGAACTGGCTCATGGAGCAATGGAAGAAGATGGCCTGATCTGATCAAGCATGTTTTTTTTTAAACATGATGTGGATAGCCAGGTGCATGTGCGTCACTTACCTGGGGAAAAATGGCACAAGCAAGCACTATGGGAAAAAGCCAAGCCAGTGGAAGCAGTGTAATACTCTGGCCAATGTTCTGCTGGAACACCTTGGGTCCTGGCATTCATGTGTATGTTACTTTGACACATAATACCTACCTAAACAATGTTGCAGACTAACAAACCCCTTAATGGCACCAGTATTCTGTAGTGACAGTGGCCTTTTTCAGCAGGATAATGTGCCCTTTCACACTGCAAAAATTGTTCAGATTTGGTTTGAGGGACATGACAAAGAGTTCAAGGTGTTGACTTGACCAAGTTCCGGAGATCAAGCATTTGTGTGATGTGCTGGATAAACAAATCTGATCCATGGAGGCCCCACCTCAAAACTTACAGGACTTAAAGTATCTGCTGATAATGTCTTGGTGCCAGATACCACAGCACACTGTCAGAGAACTTGTGGAGTCCATGCCTCAATGGGTCAGACGTGTTTTGGTGGCACAAGGGGGACTTATACAATTTTAGGCATTTCGTTTTAGAACCCAATTGGAATATTGTTCAGTCCTTTTCAGGCTGAATTTCACACACCCTCCATACCCCCATGCTCCTGTCAACAAATTGTTTTGCTTACTTCCCTTTTGCAAAATGCCAAAAAAGGAGGTTCCCAGATCCAGCAGAATTATGGTATGTTTTCCGGGGGATTTCCTTTTGATGGCCTCCATGGTGAATATCTGAGCTCCACATGAGGATCTCTCAACTGACTCAGAGCTATCAGACTTTTAATGCAGATGTGTTGAAAAGTGATAGATGCTGTATTAATGTACCCTTTAAACATGTCTCAAAGTGTTTCGGCTTCATCACCGTTTACATATCGCATGTTGTTGAACAGATTTATTAATGGATGCCTGGGTCTCCAAAGTGTTTCATGAGTCAGACACTTTAATATACTTACAGCAAGAATGTAAACAATGTTGCTTTATCAGATTCTACCCAGGAGGTCCAGGCATCCTGTCAATGAGGCATCATAGAGAATTTAAGCAAATAGAGGTGACTGATGAGATTTGTGCTCCTCCTCTCTTCTATGTTACTATGTTACTGGCCAGCTGTGTGCAGCCAGACTATCCTCATCTTTTAAATACTTAGCTATCACTACTGCTGGCAACACAAATAGTTCTAGATCAGTGGAGACAGTGATGGGAGATGAACTCAACACCAGGTCATGAAGAAGGAGGAATTAAAGTAAGAGCTCTGCATGTTAATAATATAATATCAATGAACTTCTGGACCTTATGTAAAGATCAGTTCTCATATCTCCAGTCTGTGGCAGCATGTCGTGCCGTGGCTTAATTGTGTTTAATTGGTTTATATCTGCAGGGAGAAGAGAGCAAGTGAGTAATGTAAATGGTTTAGTAAGGTACTGTTGGAACTTGCCTAATGTTATGCCTGAGATCTGGAGGTTTCTGAAACAGGATCATGTTCCCCAGATGCGACATGAGCCTACAGATTGAGCAGACCAAACAGAGGTGACTCATTGTGGTCGTGTTGCTTCCTTTGTACAGCAAAGCACACCAATTTTAGACACGCACATTACTGTGGGTGAAGATTGCTGAAACTGCTTTAATGTACACCATCAGTTGTCTGTTTATCTGATCACCATTCTCTGCCCCTACTCTAAAACAGCTCATGAGTCATCAGTGAATTATTAAGCCCTTCAATGAGCTGAGAATTTTCCAGTTTTCTCAAGATCCTGCCCGAGTTTCACCATGTCCATGCTCCCTGATCATTTCCTGCACCTGTATGTATTTTTTATCCACACCTGTTCATTGTAAGTAGTCTCAGTCTTGTTTGCCTAAATATACATTATTGTTTCTCATGTTTCTTTGCTGGACATCTAAGCTTTGGTCTCATGTGCTTCATGGAAAGATCACACTAAAGACGCCTCCAACCACGTGCTCCTCCTCGTTGTTTGGGAGAGAGAAAGACAAAAGTGTGATTTGTACTAGAATACATTGGGGAACTTTTAAACAGCAACATCCAAAAATTTCAAACAGACCCAAATGCCGCAATATGATGTGATTCTTACCCATTCACATTAATTAACTTGGTTAAAAAAGAAAAGTTTTTGGTTTAAAAACTTTTCAGTTTTTCAGAAATTTGGTTGGGATGCATATGCCTTTGAAAGCGGTATGGTCCAGGCTGAGGTACATATACTGTGACCTTTTGAAATTTGTGTGACTCACTCAATAGTGGCATCACTCTCATGGTAGTGGAAAAAAAACCCCAGTAAAACTTTGCAACGAGTAGCTGCCAGATAACCACTAGCTACCAGTTAGATGTTTTAGAAAAAAAATGCCACAACTCGGTGGTGTCTGGTGATGGACTAAAATCTAATATCTATCAATAGCTCAACAGTTTAACTATTAGCATTGTCAAATACATTTTATCCTGAGATCTGATCTCTTAAATAAACACAGTTTAAAACATTTGTTATACACTAATGAGATAACGTGGATGCCAAACATGAAACTTTCTACTGATTTTTTTAAATAGCCCCTCTAGCCCACTGACATGAGCTGCCCCTACTGCAATTTAACTTTCTCTAAAATTGCAGTTTGCTTCAAAACATTCAAAATTCCCCAAATTTCCAATGCATATTAAGTTGAAATGTTGAGAAATTGGTGAATTTCTATTTAACTGCTGTCCTTGGTACATGACTTATGATTGTATGGTATATACTGTGGTGTGAAAAAGTGTTTGCCCCCTTCCTGATTTCTCTTTTTTTTTCCATGTTTGTCACGCTTAAATGTGTCGGATCTTCAAACAAATTTAAATATTAGTCAAAGACAACACAAGTAAACACAAAATGCGGTTTTTAAGTGAAGGATTTTATTATTAATTATTTTTATTATTATTATTATTATGATTGCCCCTAAACCCGGTTCTGTGGTAGCTCAGTGGTTAAGACGTTGGACTAGTGATCGGAAGGTCGGGAGTTCAAATCCCAGCACCGCCAAGCTGCCACTGCTGGGCCCTTGAGCAAGGCCCTTCACTGCTCACTTGTATAAAATAAGATGTATGTAAATCGCTCTGGATAAGGGTGTCTGCCAAATGATATAAATGTAAACCTAATAACTGATTGGGCCACCCTTAGCAGCAACAACTGCAATCAAGTGTTTGCAATAACTTGCAATGAGTCTTTTACAGCGCTGTGGAGGAATTTTAGCCCACTCATCTTTGCAGAATTGTTGGGGGCAAACACTTTTTCACACCACTGTATGTGCACATGGCCTGGATTGCACCACTGACCCGTTGAGTGTATTCAGTAATTTACAGTTTAATGATAATGCTGATCAAGAGTAAAGCGAAATGCAGCTGGAGATCTAAACTGAGCTCATGTCTCTGGCATGGCTATGAGATAACATCATTAAGAGCTTTCACACTCATTTGCACAGAAGTTTTGCAGTGCACTGGTAACCCAATACAACATTATTTAATGTGTGATCCTATCTTGCTCTTAATCCTGTCGATGAAAGCCAGTACATATGCTGATGTAATGTACCTCTTTGTAATCTGACCACTGATTTATTGTAGACGTTTTAAGTGAAAAGACAATGTGATAATATTTCATATGGAAAATGTGCTTGGCCAGACCACTTTATCATTGTTAGCAGCTGTCTCGGTTTTATTTTAATGTTGAACTATAAAATATTGCTTCTTGTTTCCAAATCTTCCTAATTTTCTTCTTGTGCTTTGTTTTCTATGATGGTGTCAGACAACAATTATTTGGGATGAATTTAGACATCAATTTCACTATTAATAATCATAAACATGGTCTCATTACTATGACCATGGCCTTTAAAAGGTTGTTTGCCCTGCAGTGGTCCCAGAATTTTAAAGCCATTGTAAAAAGTGTCCCCTTTCAAGGAATAACTGCATTTTATCAGTCGAGAAAAGGTGATAAAATCCCTTTCTTCAGAGAAGAACAGTTTTATTTATTTTCCCTATGACTGTTATATAAGGATTGCTGGTTTACCACATTTTATCTTAATGTATTTTTCTTAAGCACAGGAAAATCCCCAGTCAAATGTAAACAGTTAGGAATTATTTTGAGCGTAATTTTACCTTTTATTTGAACAGTGGTAGCTCATGGGTTAAAGTTCTGAGCAAGGTTGTTGGGTGCTTCAGCACGAGCCTTAATCCTCAGTTGTTTGATTTGTCAAATAGGATTCCCTGAACTGCATTCCCAATTGTAAACCACTTCAAAAAAAAGTGTTTGCCAAAATAATAAATACAAATGTAATCTAAACATTGACTTCAATGCCTGGTTTTATTTAGTGGCCCAATCCTCCAAAGTATCCGGCGAACTTTTTAAATCTTTTAGACCTCATGTTGTCTCTTATTTACTTCTACAACTCCTAATAGCTGTATTCACCATTTTCTTCCTATGCATTGGTGTATGGCTACTCCAGTAGCTGAACATGTTCTCGAACATTTTCCAACCAAGCTACATAAACAACGCCTGAGGTCCTGTTTTCCACTCATTAAATTTACGAGCCTACAGATGGTACTGGCTAACCGTTATGATTGGACTTGTACTAGACATGTTTTTGTGATGCCTGAAGGCTGTCTGCAACTGAAGAACTGAATTTCATAATGTGAGAAGATTTATTCCTATATTTACGATAAGTTCCTCACAGGTCAAGATCAACCACATCTCTTCAAGTTCACAAATCCATAACATGATTCTAACATACTAAGTTGAAAAACCTGTTAATCAATAAGATCATGGATTTCCAGTGGGATTTCAATCTACCAGTTTTTATACCGTGTTCGAAATTGCCTGAATGGAAAATGTTCATGTTGATGTTTAAATGTTCATTTAGGACATTTCAATGTCTAGGTCAGTAAGAACACAATTTTAGATAAACAGATCCTCGAGTCCTAACCAATAGGTAGGTAAGTTTGGCTGTATCTATCTCAACAACATGGAAAAAATCCTGATTGGATCATTTTCCTTTTGACTTCTTAATATATTAACCTTTTAATTTTCAAATAAAAAATAACAATGAAATAAGACTATTGGAGAATATTACTATAACACTGGCAGGGAGTAAATGCGACAAGTATAATGTTTCTGTGAAGATAAAATGGGCTAACAATTTAAACCGTATTAGACAAAAGAAATCCTATGAGCTTCTTGTCTTTAGCAGCTCTGGCAGTAGTGCTGACAGGATAATTCAAATAAAGTTTTATACTGTATTAATACACTCTTCTAATAAATTATAATTTAACTTCTCATTTACATGGATGTGTATGGTGGATACTCCATATAAATTCAGCCCAATAAGAAATTAATAAAAAGTAAACAGTATACTTATTTATATAGTAAAGCTTCCTTTAAGGAGATTCTGTAAGGAGTCTCCTGTGTCACGCAAACGTTTAATCCATGTTGGATTCTTCAGCGATGGGCTGATGAGGGAAGTACTGTTTATATCTGCTATAACATAAGGAAACAGGAAATAGCTTATCTCACGGATGTTCCACAACATCAAATGTAACTATAAATGGCCATTTGTTATTACATTTGA
>JAQQZR010000020.1:10829588-10842475 GCA_030068235.1 Notoglanidium macrostoma | reverse complement strand
ACGCTCGCATTCACACCTATGGGCAATTTAGAGTAGCCAGTTGACCTAATCTGCATGTTTTTGGACTGTGGGAGGAACCCGGAGGAAACCCACACATGCACGGGGAGAACATGCAAACTCCGAACAGAAAGGCACCCTGGGTGATCCGGGGATCGAACCCAGGACCTTCTTGCTGTGAGGCGACAGTGCTAACCACCAGTGGTGTTGCCGCTGCTTCAATTTAGTGCTTTCATTAATGTATATACCATGGTCGAAGTAATATACATACTGTATCTATATAATCTGTCCTCTCGCTCTCTTGGTTGTCTCATTATATGTTGTTAAAAGCCTCAATCAATCAGACAATCACTCAGTCATTCAGTAAGTAAGAAAGTAAAATTTAATTGAATTATTTTATTTTAAAACTTCACTAAATGTGCACAGGCAGATACACAGACACACATGCATTGCCTAACTCTACTAAGTGACCTTCTACCACCCAGTATCTCATAACAAACTCAACAGGATTTCTAAATAACACATTAGATAAACATTAACCACAGTCTGGCAAAGTGAGATAGTCAGAGATTCTGGGTTGTGGGATTATGCAAGCACTGACTTCACATGTGATCTCTAAAATTATTTATTGTTCATATCTTATGGGCTAAACAGCAAAAGACTGTTTGACTTAAATGCTACAGCGAGCAAAAAAAATATCATGCATATCTGCATGTAGGTTATCTAGATGTTATCTAAGTGAGTTTTTAAATAAAAGCTAAATCATTTTAATGTGCCTGTCTGAATGTTGCTTATCTAGATGTGGTTTTGAGTATAAACGAAAATCACTTTCAAATTCTTTTCTGAATATGACTCATCTAGAGGAGGTTTTAATTACAAGCAGGATTGCATTGACCTGCTTGTCTGAATGTGTGTTATCCGTAGATGCTTATAAATAGTCAAGATACAGACATTTCACGATTACTGTTACTTTCCAAGTGAGAGGTAAAAAGACACGTCAGGGCCCTGGATGAGGTCCTAAACAGCAGGACTGCTGTTCCACATAAACTGAGGCATAAATTCAAGCACAGAACAAGGGTGCTATCCTAAATACCTTTGTCTATAAAACAATGAGAATGGAAATGTACAGGTCAGAAACCTGTAAACTGCAGCAGCTGGCCTTTATTTGGCCCCATTTACAGTGATGAACATGACTCCAGTTTTACCCAGATAAAAAAAATGTAGGCAAAACAATGATCCATAGAGACAGCTGTATTATTTATTAGTCATGCTGTAATTCCAGTAAGCACACTCCGTGACAAAAGCTTTTACTCAGATCAATAGCGTGAGTCACTGTTGCTTCATAACTAGAGCTTACTTGTGTGTGTTTAGGCCAAATAATATCAATAGCCTTGATATAGTGCAGTTTCTTTTTGGCCATTATGATTTCATGCATATCCTGTAAGATTCATAACTACATAAGATGAAATATTAAAATATTATTGGTTTCTGAAGTATGGTTAGTAGTTATTGGTTTAATAGTGCTTGAAATTATATATATATATATATATATACATATGTATATAAAGAGAGAGAGAGAGAGATAGAGAGAGAGAGAGAGAGACTAAAAATATCATGGCATCATGCTATGAATTGACCATTTAAAAGCAAAGTAATGTAAAAGGATAAGAAAACAACAAAAGTAACTCACAAAAGTCTTTTGCACATCCTTATACAGCTCTGTAAAAATTCAAGAGACCACTGCAAAAGAGGCCAAAAGAGACCACTGTAATCACTTTCTCTGGTTTTACTATTCATATGTTTGTGTTTGAGGAACATGAACATTTTTCTTTTACTCCATAAACTATTGACATTTCCCACAAATTCCACATAAAAATATTGTCCCTTAGAGCATTAAATTACAGAAAATACCAAAAAAAGATATTCAGACCTTGAATAACGCATAGAAATCAAGATGGGTGTGAGACACTGTTGTATTCATCATGCCAAAAGAGTTTAAAAGAAAATTGATTGAGAAAAAGAAGGGTTCAATTCTGGCTTTACTAGCAGAGGAGTACAGTGAGCATCAGGTTCGCTAAAGACCATAAGGATTGGACTGGAGTAAGATCATCTTCTCTGATGAGTCCAATTTTCAGCTTTTCCCATCATCTGGTCGTCTAATGGTTAGACGGAGACCTGGAGAGGCCTACAAGCCACAGTGTCTCGGACCCACTGTGAAATTTGATGTAGGATTGGTGATGATCTGGGGGTGCTTCAGAAAGGCCGGAATGGGGCAGATTGGTGTTTGTGAAGGACGCATCAATCAAGCCATGTACAAGGTTATCTTGGAAGAAAACTTTCTTCCTTCTGCTTGGGCAATGCTCCCTAACTCTGAGGATTGGGTTTTCCAGCAGGAGAATGCTCCATGCCACACAGTCAGGTCAATCAAGGTGTGGATGGAGGACCACAGGATCAAGTCCCTGTCAAGACCAACCCAATCCCAAGACCTGAACCCCATTGAAAACCTCTGGAATATGAACAAGAGGAAGATGGATGGTCACACGCCATTAAACAAAGCTGAGCTGATTGAATTTTTGTGCCAGGAGAGACATAAAGTCACCCAAGAGCAACATGCAAGACTGGTGGAGAACACGCCAAGATGCATGAAAGCTGTGATTAAATGTCATGTTTATTCCACCAAATACTGATTTCTGAAATCTTCCTAAGTTCAATCAATAGCATTGTGTTGTTTAAAATTTATATTTTATGATCTTGATATCTACGCATTATTCGATGTCAGAAAACACTGCATATTTTTTACATTTTTACCACTTGTCATTTTCTGCAATTAAATGCTTTTACATGCCAATATTTTTATTTTGTATTAGGGGGAAATGTTGTCAGTAGTTTACAGAATAAAGCAAAAAGGTTCATGTTCCTCAAACACATACCTATAAATAATAAAACCAAAGAAACTGTTGATTTTGCAGTGGTCTTTAAATTTTTTCAAGAGCTGTATATAAACAAAAATGAAAAACAAACAACAACAATAAAGGAATCAAATCTCCTACTTGTTCTTATTCCTACACGATTAGATTTCTGGACATATATCTGTCACTCTGACCGGGAACACCGACCAATTTTGCCTTTTATGCTGTGTGTTTTTTTCATGGTGGATAGCACAGGTTCCCAACCATGGTCCTTGATTAACCCATGTCCTGCCAAGTTTTTAGTGTGTTCTCTGGTCTAACCTCAGCTTAGGATGGGCAGTTAGCTGATCAGTTGAATCAGGTGTGTTTAGAGAAGGGAAGATTCAAAATTTTGCAGGAAATGGGGACCAGGGTTGTACATCATTAAAAATAAACCAGTATAGCATATAGCACACAATGTAAAGGGCATTAAGGACAGTAGTTATAGAATACCATGTATCATCTTTACTTATGTACAGCGAAGGGAGTGCTGCTTTTATAGCTTTTTCTTGCAAAGCAGTAAAAAAAATTTTTTTTTTAAATCAATGACGTTTACAGCCAGCAGAGTTTAGATGCTAAAATGCCTGAGTGCAAAGGATTGCTGGTCCTACAAGTATACCCTACACAAGTATAACAGTTTATGCTCATAACTCACCCTGGCTTCAGTGGATAATCTCATCTGGACACTGTAAACTGCTACCTAAGGACTACTGTGGTCATAAAGACTGCCATGTGAATCTCTTCACTGCAGAGGCGCCAACGAGGTAATTCTAGCAGTCAGAGAGAAAAAACAGTATTTCACCAGAAGTGTATGGCTAATTATTTTATAAACTTGTGTGCCAAGAAACATTAAGAAAACAGTGTGGCCAATGTCCAGTGTGACACTAGAAGATCTTCCATTTTTCTACCTACCAGAGACACCACAGTCCCACCCATTTAGTTTCAGGTCATTTAGTTTCAGTTCCTTTAATAAAGTCAGAAATCCTTTTCTCTTAAAATCATTCACTAATCACTGGTCTGATGCCAACACACCTCAATTTTTACCCTCAGAGGGCAGCTATCTTCCAAAATAGGACAACCTTTATAGTGGGAATATGCGAATGAGGCCCAAAAATGCAAGGGAACTGCTTTTCAATTGGAACACAATGTTTCTAGCCTTCACTTTGGAAGGGAAATGCTATTTCGTCAGAAGCACTTCCCACACTGAATGAAGTTTGGGGAAATGTATGGCAAAGTACAGAAACTAAACACAGATTCATATGTGCCTTTTAATTTAACTATGATTCATTAGTTTAAGTATGATTCGTGGGGTTTTTTGTTTGTTTGGGCTTTTTTTGGTCCTAGAGGCCATTGTTAAATCTAATGTTAATCCATGGAGGGCTGACACATAAGGAAAGTTTTCCATGTTTGTGAAAATGTTTACAACCTAATATGACAAAGCATTTACAGTAAAACTGCCATCTGTGAATGAATAAAAGCCTGTCTGGCTATTCTAGGTTGGGGTACTTGCCCAGTCTACTGATCTTTTCTTTATTTTATTTTGTATTTAATTTATTTAAATGACAGGAGAAATATAGACGGAAAACACTCATTAATTCAAATCCTGACTGGCAAAAAGAGAAGGAATAAACAAGCATTTAATTCCAAAGAAAACAAAATAAGCAAACAAGCAAAAAAAGAAATAAAACATTTGTAATGGAAAAATTAAATGGTAATATATACTGTAGATGGGTTAATGGGCCGGGCACATGACTGAAATAAAGCCTCTCATTGACTATCTTCAGCTCTGAATCAAACATATCTGTCCTCAAATCATAAGAGATTTTATGCTGAAAATTTCCTTTAAGATAAAAAGGACTGAAGATAAAGACTTTGAACATCAACATTGAAAATACAGAAAAGATTCATAATATCATTTTACTAAAAGTCTTTTTTACAAAAAAAGTTTTTTACAAGAAGTTTTTCCCCTATTGTCCTTGCAGTAAATGATTCACCATTTTACTGGAACTGGCTCAGCGATCTGATTTAGACTTTCCACTGGACAGTGACGGTTTCTGTAACAAGGGAATAGCTTCGTAAATACCGTGTTATGAGAAATATGCTGAGTAATCGGGTCAGCATGTCCTCTCCGGGGACTTCTGTTTCTAATTGGATTAGATGCTAGACATGGAATCAACTGCAGAGAATAGGATCATATATCATATCAGCCACTGAAATGATTCTTTATTGGATAATCTAACACAGACGCACAGATTAGTGGCTCACTAACAGTGTGAATCAGATTCAAATGGCACAGTTAAATGAATCAATAGCTGTTAATACAGCAAGCCTTCTTAATCCATAAGTACTTTTACATGTCAATAATGACAGACTTCACGTTAGGTAGGTCCCACTAAAGTATCTAGTAGAAAATGAGATTATTATTATTATAAATGAAATAATAACTTTGCTGTATGTGACCCCTGAACTTAACTGACTTTTATTAAGAGCATTGATTTGGAAATGCCATTTACTGTAATGATGTTAAATAAAAGACACTATCTTTATTGTTCTTAGAAAGAAGAAAGCTAAACATAAAGCACTGTGCAAAAGTCTTTAGAGTGTTTTAGAGTTTTTAGCGTCATGGTATTGTTAGCTCAGGTCCTAGTGAACCGGTATCAGAATATATTTCCCGATAGACACTTCAGAGCACTTATGTAGGTCGCTCTGGATAAGGGCGTCTGCCAAATGCTGTAAATGTAAATGTAAAATGCAAAAGTCTTGAGCCACCCATAATTTCTTATTATTTTGCGTCCAAAGATCCAGACTTTCTTGTATTATTTTAATGGAATCATGAGGAGCAGTTCTCCATTAAAAAAAAACCATGATGGAACAGAATTAATCATGGGATAGTCTCCCTAAAGCCCTGATCTCAAAATTATTGAAGCACTGTTGGATCATTTTGACAGAGAAAGGAAGAAAAAGCAGCCAATGTCCTATTCCTGAAGGCTACTTAAAGAAATTGCAAGAAAGCTTACCTAAGAGAGTTCAGACTATGTGGAAGAATAACAGTCCTCATAACAAATACTGATTTTAAAGCTTGTTAGAATTATACAGACTCTCTTTGTGTTATATACTGTATTTACATGTATGTTTGCACGTGTTGCAATGATTCACTGTACCTATTGTGTCATTTTTGCAGCAAAATATAAAGAAATGAGCAGCGAGGGGTGGCTCAGGTGACTCAATACATACTGTAGATAATAAAAGTTTGAAAAAGGTTTTAGTGCATAATGGTTATGCACCAATAACCATAAAACCACAGCTTCTACCACTCTCTGTATAGCACCAGGGTAATTGATATATTTACTCTATAAATATGTTTCATGGTGTATTTTTCCCCATGGGCGCCCATAATGTGCCACTAGAGAGTATATTAAAAATCCCAGTGGTGTTCTGTAGCTCTTAGGACTATTTATGGGAGTTTATGTCTTAACTCAGACTGAATAGTGGCATGGAGTAATTCCAAACATCGTGAAGATGTTCTTTATTGTTGCTTCACACAGAGTGGCTCACAAACAAGGATGCAGACAACAATTCCCAGAAACAAGAGAACCAATACTTGCTTCACCTTCACATGGACGCAGCCGGATTGCGAGTGGCGACAGGCTTCCCAAGTCCGCCTCATTGGTGAGCAGCAACAGCAACAAATGCCTTGATCCTAGCTAGCAAAACTGTCTAGCATGCTAGCACCCACATGGGCTACTATAGTGACAGCCCTTCAATCTGCACCATTGCTGATCACTCACCCTGACATGTATTCAGTATTCACCAGAATATTCACCTCTTTTAAACAGATAAATGAATAATAAAACATATTTCATATCCATTTTTATTAAATATACTGGATCTATTTGAGCCTTAAAAGTTATTTGTTATTGCACAAAGTAGGTGAAATAAAATAGAAAGATAAACATAATTTTGACCCAAATTTATACACCCTCTTATATAATTTCTTTTATCCCTCCTATTAAGTTTTTAAGAATATGGTATGGTGTCACGATGTGTCCACTGTTGTGAGCAAGCTATCTGGGTTTGATTTTCAGTGTTTTTTCAGATGTATTTGGGGTTTAAAGTATTTCACCAAATTTTAGACAAAGATTTACCTCCTTTATAGAGGAAGATGTGCAATCAAGTTCTAAATACAGCCAGTAAAGGGGTTAGTAATGAACTGATGGGTCTAAACAGCTATGGAGTAAGACAACATTCTATCTGACTGTGGATTGGTGGAGTGTAAAAAAAGTTTTTAGAGATTGTTTTGTAACCTTTTCCAGCCTGATGAGCATCAACAACCATTTTTCTGCAGTTCTCAGAAATCTCCTTTGTTTGTGCCATGATACAATTCCACGAACATGTGTTGCGAAGATCAAACTTTGTTAGATCAACGCCTGAATGGAAAACGCCTGACTCTAATTTCACCCTCAAATTAACCAAATAAAGCTAATCCTAGAGTTTCACATATTTTGCCACACACTAATATGTTAAAGTGGATCATTTTCCTCTATAAATAAATGACCAAGTATAATATTTTTGTCTCATTTGTTTAATTGGGTTCTCTTCATCTACTTTTAGGATATGTGTGAAAATCTGATGATGTTTTAGTTCAAATTAATGCATAAATATTAAATTGTATTTTATTATTTTATATTTTATTTTTTTTACCTAAAAATTTTAAAGGGTTCACAAACTTTCAAGCACCACTCTAGGTAATCAAAGTGTGTCTAAAACATATCATACCAATCTTTTGTGATCACTGTATATATATATATATATATCTACTTAAATTATAGCTTAGTTAAAAATCAGTACAAATAGTGTCTGGAGTGCTATGAGAGATGGAGTCCAAATGTCTGGCTAGCTCTGGCACCATCCAGAGAAAAAAAATGCAAGACCATATCTTAGATAATCACCCCTCTGAAGATAAAATTCACTCTTTCCATGTGCATGGCACTTTAAACAGTACACAAAAAATTTCATGAAGCTTTTCATGTCTTTCTGCTTTATTCCTTTTTTCTCCTTGCTTATGAATGCATTTCATGTCATTCTAAATCAGAATATTATATTATTTACAATTATAGGCACAACACAATTTTTCCCTACTCCACCTCTGTACCTTTACATATTCAACATGGACTGGAAAGCCAAAGCAGGAAAATCATTAAGTTCTGGTGAGTAAACTGTGTCTCTATAGACTAACAATTTACTAAAGAGACTAAAGTCTGCTTTAAGAAATTTGAGCTGATGAAACTGTACGTAATGTAATGGATTATCTCTGCATTTCAGCTACTTGTTAAGTAGGAACATCTTCTCATAAGTATAACTACAAGAACTATACAATGTGAAACTTTATCACAGTTTGGGCTCAAACTGAGGTCAAGATAAACGGCTAAATATATGGAATACATATTCTCTAGGCATTTCAGTATTTCACTTGGCTTTGTTCCAGGGTTCAGTCTTTGAAGGTATACACCACAGCCAACTCTTCAAATTTGCAAGCAGATGCTGGGTACTAACATCGCACTGGCGAGAACTACACAAAGACTACATTTATGAAGTTTGTGAACATGGGTCTGGTATCCAGAAACACATTCATTCAATTAAGGATGCATGGTCCATTGATGTGATAAAAGGATTCTGGAAGGATAAACACGATTGACTGCCACAGTTCCAAAAATGACTTTGTAAGTCTTGTGTAAATTGTAGTATCCTGACAACTCAGACTATAATTTCAGTCACAGAGCTGCTTTTTTTTAATGGTCTCCTTACTAGTTGAATGGGAGAGTACATTTGCCTGGTATTATGATTATGTTCTGTGTATGTTTTATTCTTGGAGCACCTTAAGCCAATAATTTACATAGTATGTTGTATGTTTAAGCTTGTGCAAAGGTCACTGTAGACAGAATGGCGTGCACACAACAATGTACTGCAGAATGAGTCAAAAGATGTTGTCTATATTGCTATTCCTGGGCAAGAAAGAGATGTGGACAGGTCTAAAAACTGCAATCAATTCAAATTCAATTTAATTTAAAAATTCAATTCAATTGCATTGGTTTAGCAATTTAAGTGACAGTGTTGCGGAATAATTTTAAGAACTCACATTGAGCATTTAATGCCAACTACAGACATAAGCGCTATTCAGAACTTACACAAGGGGTGGAGTCTGGCACAACGCCATGGTCAGTCACCAGAATCAAACATTTCCCAATTCTGAGGGAAACCCTAGAGCTGTATCTGCATGATTTTATGCACTGTGTTCCTGTCACAGTATTAGCAGATTGTATAATTGCATGAAGGAGCAAGGATATAGGGGTTCCAGTTAAAGTAGCCAGTAAGACTATATTGGCAATATATTACAGTCCTGCTAGATGTTTATTTCAATGCTTCCAATTATGTTATTCATATATCTTCATGTAAATTTTTTTTTTTTTTTTCAATTTTAAAATGTCTCTTGCTTTTATTATATATTGTGTTACATTTGACAGCAAAAGGGGGAAAATGCTGTTTCCTATCATTGATTTATATCAGGTTCAAAGGCAAATGCTTGTTTGTTCCAGAAGTCTTGAAAAATTCCATCTCTGATGCTTTTACTTTGACGACTCACAAATCCCCATGTAAACATTGTCATAGCATTTGGACTTAAGTCACCAACTCTAAATATGACCAAATGTGTTTTTATAACAGTCCAGACATTGCGATGTTTGTATACACAAAATGGGTGTATATACAAATTAAACCAGGAAGTCAACTGGGAGCAGAAGAGTGGGATTGTGATAGTTTCTGGGAGATTGTGACCTCTGAAGGTCGGGAGGCATAACATTCTGAGCTGGTGTGATAGCATACCCCCTCCCCCAGCAAATCACTCCTGAAGCTGAACAACCCTTGCAATGAGGTTTACCACTGGCCCATTACTGATAATAGTAGATGGACCTAGAATATCGTCTGCAGTAACTCAGGAGAGTTCCTTGGGACCATACACCGCTCAGTTGGTGAGACAGAATATGCCCCAGGCCCACTGCTTGAAGTCAAAGAGGGTCTGAACAAGGTAAGCCTGCAAACCTTCAATCTCAAGTGGTTTGGTGTCAGCACCTGAGCAAAATGAGAGACAGGCTTTAACAAAGATACATGGAACATGTATGCTTTACATTGTGCGATACACATGGTGCTATACAGTGGTGATGATTTTGGGAGATAAGAAACTGGATTTATTTTTTCTAAAGATTTACAAGTTCGTTTTGTGAAGAGAGTCTCAGATGCAGGTCCCTGATGCATAGACTATTTGGCCTGGGCACAGTTGTGGACAAGGTCTCTGCCACCAGTTTGCCTGGAGCATCTGCTGCTGTACCACTTGGAGCAGTTGGATATGGCTGACCCCCAGGTTTATTCACTCTTCTCTATCAAATCATTGATGGCAGGGACCTCAAACAATTGTACAGACAATGGGAACACTGGGAGTTGATAACCCAATACACACTGAAATGTAGTGAAGCCAGTGCAGGAGTGAGAAATCTCTGTGTATACAGTATTCTGCTCAGAGGAAGTAAATACTTCATTTCTGTTGCTAGAATCGGATGAACTAACCAATCTCTTGGCTCACATATTTCACCAGACCATTAGACTGTGGGTAATATCCAGAAGAGAGACTTATACTCATGTTTGGTTGTTGATAAATGGCTTTCCGAACATGTGGCAGGATTTGCACTCCCCTTTCTGACACCCTGTCATTGGTAATGCCAAAAGTGTGAAGGTGATGTAGCAACGGTCATCAGAACTAGTTTGTTAACAATATTATTGTTCTCTGAGCTGAGTGAAGTGATTATTGAGTCAATGTCACAATATATCACACACAAATTTTTCCAGAGGTCATTCCTGTGGTGTGTTTTCAACATTCAGAGCGCTAATGATGCCTTCCATCGAAAGGGAGCTCTAAAAAACAGGAAGTGTGTTCACTGCCAGACTCTTATAGGGATCATCATGGATTCTGAACAGTGCATCTGCTTTTGTGTGCTTGTAGAACAAAAGAGTAGTAAAAAAATGAGCTGGGACAGGTTTGCACCAAAACCACTGTCGGAGGCATTCAACCCCAAGTATGACTGTAGTTTTAGGATCTGGGTGATGGCAGGTGTGCACTAAAATGATCCTACAAAGCATGTCTGTAAATGCTTTGGACATTGCATCATTCCATATTAATCTTTCTCTTGAAAAATGAGGTGAGGGATGGCCACCGAACTGAAACCCCGAATAAATCTCTTATAACGTTAATATGTCCTAAGAACCTCTGTAACGTCTTGATCCTATTGGGTTAGGACCAGGATGTTACAGCTACAACTTTGACTTTGTCCGTCTTAACACACTGTGCAGAGGTTTGTGGAATTCACATTTTCCTGTTTGTCCTGATCTGTTGTTTCCTGTCAGTTTTAGGAGCTTTGTTACAACTTTGATACATTTTTAAATTGTCCTGTTCTGAGGTACAAAATATAAGGATATATGTATGTAGATCATACATACAGAACTCACCGAATTTCTTATTAACAAGTCTGGAAAAGTGAAGGAGCATTGATCAGTCCATAAGACATTGTCAGACACTTGTAGTGACAAGTGGCAGTGATGATGGGCAACTCCCTCTTTCTAAAAAAAATGAGGCTATAAACACGGCACAGGTCAAGCCTGTTGATGATTTGTGCTCCCCAAAGACACTAATGGGCGAAGAGTATTGGTATTTAAATCCCTGTAATTAATGCAGGTAAAAAAAAGCTCCATTCTTTTCTCCACAAAATTTTAGTAAATTTTAATACCCCAATTGCAAATTTTTCCATGGCACAAGCCTCAGAAATACTATTTTGGCATTGATTTTAATTTGATTTGAGTGGTATGACATGGCACCATAATATATAGTACAATATCAATATAGCACAAGCTCCACGTATATTTCTTACCTCCATTTCTCCTGAATGGCTATGGATGGATAAGGATATGGATGGATTTTGAATAGCAGCATTCCAGGGAAAAAACTGGGTGATGTGGGGACATCTTGATGAGGAGTGAGATTATGCAAGTTTAGTAGAAGATGCATTCTGGGGTCAAACAAAAAATGTTTGAGAGGTTTTTTTAAGAAAGCATGTTGTCATGAGCAATGTTTGACAAAATGTTCAGTGCTCTGCTTTGCAGGACCACAGCTGGTCAGCACATCATTTCATTTTTTGTTATTTCTTTATTAGGGATGTACTGAACTATTTATGGTGCTGCTGAAAGACAGCTGAAAACAAATCGCAGGTCATGGTAAGAGTTTCACTGAAACAAACAAACAAAAAGAAATGTCTGATTTGTTTTGGGGAAATATAAAGATTACAGACACTGGTAGTTATGTTTGTCATGTATCTTTGTGCTGGTGTGTTTCACAATTTCTTTAACAAGCATACATGGGCCTGTGGAAGATTTCAACATGACAGTCTGAAGAGTGATCAAAGCAAAGAATTGATGCGGTCAAGCTCTTCTGCACATTATCCAAGATCGTGCTTGATATCTGGTGGCTGGGAACAACCTTGAATTCAGTTGACTATGTACCGTTACAAGCAATTTAGGTTAGTAGGATAAGATGCAACGGTAAGTCACCAAAATAAGTGTTATTCAAGTGCTATGTGGAAAAAAAAATGAGGTCAAATTTTAATTACGTGTAAGTTTTTCATTTAAAATATATGCATACACTTCTTATTAAAAAGATAATGTTTATATTTTCATTGCATACATATTAAACATGTTTATTTTATATTTTAATTTTTTCTGATATTTAATATGGACAACTAAAGTATGTGGCGGCACGGTGGCTAGTACTGTCGCCTCACAGCAAGGAGGTCCTGGGTTCGATCCCCGGGTCACCCAGGGTGCCTTTCTGTGTGGAGTTTGCAT
>JAQQZR010000020.1:10804162-10821699 GCA_030068235.1 Notoglanidium macrostoma | reverse complement strand
TGAGTGTGAAGTGGGGTGGGGTGTGTGTGTGTGTGAGTGTGGAGTGGGGTGTGTGTGTGTGTGTGTGTGTGTTAGCAGAGCAGAGTGGCCCTGACACAGGTGGGGGAACATATGCTAGCCATTGAACACAGACCAGGACAATTCCAAACAAATACTGTATGACTTAGTGAAACAGACAGATGGCAACCGCTGTCAGTGTTGTTGCTCAGCTCCATAAAGGAGGAATGAACAACAACCGGAGAGAAAGTAAAATTGCACTGACTTTGTGACTTTGCATAAGGAAGGAATGATGGTTCCATTAGTTGGCTGAACCATGGCTTTCTTTCCTTTTAGCAGACTTATCAATGTGGTTTAGATTAAGTTCTGTCTTTCAGTTCAAACTAAATATTTTGGGTGCTGGTGCCATCATAGCAATAATGCAACTTTAACTTTAAAAAATTTATTCAGTGCTTCAGGGTTTGTTTTTTTTTGGCAATTTCTTACTTTTGAATTATTAATAATGTTCAGTGAAGTTTTTCTGGCAGCTCATGGTGGCAAAGTTCCATACCAAGACACTATATGTACATTTTTCCTTTAATCTTACACCAGTCTGTACTAATCAAACTTGAAGAATACAAAAACAGGCAACATGTCAGCTTCGTCTAATATCTTTTCCATTTGGTATTTTTCTGGAGGCGTACAAATGCCAAAACAGTTTTGCATGCATTTTAATAAACAGGTAGAAACATTTTTTGCCTGTCATGACAAATAAAAGTCTTGCACAGGAAGAGGGACAGACATGCACATGGAGATAGTACATATCGTTCTCTTTATGTTAAATCATCCCACAAGGGTTAGTAGAAGTATTTGAGGAAATGCCATTTACAAAAAAAAAAAAAATGTATAAAACACTTTCTTACAATGCATTTACGGTTGTAAACAATTATGTTCGATGACACACAATGAGGTATTTTTTAGAATACGATTGCAGGATCCAATTGTACAATGACCACATTCTGCACCACATAAATGTCTGATTGCTCCCCTGACATCTGTGGCCAAAAACGTCCCAATCACTGTACTTCCATCTGTACAGTACAGTCACGTCTTATACTCATTACTCAAAATCAAAAGTCTATTGAGTTTGAATTCCAATGTGGTCAAGACTAAAAGCTAACTATTTTCCTTTATTTGGTTATATCATAATACAAGTAATCATATGGGTTTTCCATTTTCTTTGAGGAAAATTGATACTGTAGAATCAAAACCCTCCACTCTGGAGCCCTTTTCAACCACTAAATCACACGTTAGATGTGTGTAAGATTTCTATGCAGACATCTACAGTGCAAGTTGATGTCTGTGCAGAGGACGAACAGAAGTTTAAGTGTTTTCAGATGAAAGAAGTTTGGATGAAGTATTTAGGGCTTCTTGCAGGTTTTCAGCAGCCCATTGACAGTCATGATTGATTTAATAACTCTTAGGGGGCCAATCATTTGCCAGTGAACAAAAAAAATTAAATAAAAAATAAATAAATATATATATATATATATATATATATATAGTCCAGTTGTATTTCCTCAGTCCAATATACACTGTGTGCAGGTATGTGTCAGCTGCAGACTTCTTTGGTACACATTTGTATTCAGAATGCATTACAATTAATCTGAACAAATATTATTAAGCCCACTCAAGACAGTCATATCTGAATGTTAAAGACATGCCAAAAGTCGTCTTTGTTCATCTATTAATACTATTAATCACTCCATCCACTATTGCCAGATTTAGTCACCATATAGTATCTCTAGTCTATACAATCTTTATATGTTCTTCTTGCCATCAGTGATAACCATCAATTTTGATAAAACGAGATTTTCTATTATACTATAGAAGGTCAGTTCTTCTGTTGAGGATGTAGCTTATTAAACCAATTTTATCGTTACCTTATGTTTCATGCCAAATAGCAGATTTATATTTTGTTTGTTTTATTTTGATTGTATGTGTTCTTTCTATCTTTCTAAAAAAATTGGGTTACAGACCCTCGTTAAGGAATTTCACACTAAGCACTAGTACACTTCAGGTATTTCTGCAGCGTCTGAATGGTTTAGACTTTGTGATGGATCACAAAGGAACTGGACATTGTGAAATCAATCTGTTTAGGATACTCTGTGAGACTTTACTATTCATGGGCCATGCACTGTCAAAACAATGAATTGCAATTTTGGTAATGTGACTTACTATTACCGTAATATTTTGTAATCCAGATTCTGGACCCCAAATGCTCTGTTGGTTTTTTTATTCAAACTATCACCTAATTATCAAGTGAACAGTGAAAACACATGTCTGAAAATCAGGAAAAGAAACACTTTGCAGTGCAAATCCACGATACAAAAACATTACTTTATATGTTCAATTACATATATCCAAGAGTTCCAAGGTGATGAACACAGGGCAGTTAGTTGCTAAAACCTTCAGCGTAATGCTAATGGAGTGAGTGGGTTTCATCTGGGTCTCCAGTTTCCTCCAGCATTATGAACATCTCATTTTCCAAGGAACATTGCCCTGTACCAGAATGTAAACAAGAATAGCAAAATTACAGTCTAGTAACAAACAGGTTGACATTAGATTAGAACAAAAGCCTAAATACTTGGTGATCAACTTTTAACATCTTATTTCAACTGTTTTTTAATCAGGTTACTTCTGTGTCAGCCATGATCCAAACTAAAAGCACACAAGAAATAAAAGTGTCACAAATTTTTATTTGGTTTGCCTCCCTCTTATTGAAACCCTGCTGTGGCTGAAGGATATTTATCACAGATGGTGCAGACTATGCAGCTTTGCAATAACAAAGGCTTTTCTAAGTGTTTCTTCTCATATCCTCACTTGAACATCACACAGTAAGCAACCAGTCTGTCTTGCCTAGAGGAAGGAGATAATACGGACCTTTGTGTCGTACTGAATAAATTAACAAATGCAAGCTACGGTTTTTTTTCTGTATGCTACTTGAATTATTTTATTATATCAGAACAAACAAAAATAAGCACAATGGCACACAAAAACAAAGTTTACATAGCTAGATAAGTAGCCTATTACCCTGAGAATTTGGCATCATTTCCTGTTGTGTGTGTGTATATGGAAAAAAAAAAAATTTATTCAACACCCCAGGATTTATTAGGGCACAAAAATTCTTTTGTACAATGTTGTAGACTGTCCGAGAGATGCTTTTGGTTGGCTCTACCTATGTAAATGTTCCATAATTTAGCAGAATACCTCTGTATTTTAAAAGGTGGTAAGTAGAAATGAACACTGCATTCCCAAACTAACCAAATGAGGCTATATTGCTGATAAAGTTTGTCATCATTATCAAGTTCAGTAACCACTTTGTTCTGATCAGGGTCACAGTTTGTGGCAGCAGGGGCGTGGTCGAGCATCACCCCAGATGCAGAGGAGGCGGGTTGAACCAACAGGTAAAGTGATGGTTCTCACCTGTGTGTGATTACTTGTCTGTGCTTCTTTGTGGTTTCAATGAGAGCCGTGAGCCAAAGGGAAAGATTGTCAGAGCTGATACCACACACACCCATTCATGCATGGAACTTATCATGAACTTGGACAAGGTGAACGACTTGAACCCTCTTTGACTTGTGTTTGTTTTTTGGTTTGTGGTCACGTATTTGAACGTTCATTGAAAAGTATTTGGTTAAGAAATAAAAGTGAGCCTTAAATGCTGCTGATATTCCACTTGACCCTTGAGTCTTGCTGACACAAACACACACACACACACACACACACACACACACACACACACACACACACTGGAGGGTGCAGGGTCAACCTGTTTGTTATTGGTCTGTAAGTTTGATACTATTAAACTTGGATGTCATGATAAGAAATGTGGTTCATCATGTTAACCTCCACCATCCTTTTACTGTGCATGGGCAACACTCACTCGATTAATCATTTTCAGTCACTTTCACTAACTGCTTTATTCTTGTCAGGGTTGTGGTTGATCCAGAACCTATCCAGGTAACACCGGGTTCGATGTGGAAGCCTCATGGGAAGTCAGTCCTTTTCAGGGTGCATACACTTTCACACACATGGATATTTACACTAGAGAAACTGGAGGAAACCCAGGCTAACATGGGGAGAATATGTGAAACTCGACACAGACACTAACCCAAGCTCAGGTTCAAAGCTGGAATTCTGAGGCTGTCAGGCAATGATGCAACCCCCTGCACCACCGTGTTGCCTTGCTCTTTGTGCTTATGTTCCACTCGGTCTAAAAAAAAAAGGTAAAAAAATATTTGAAACAATAAACAATACTAATAAAATATGTTTGTAGAGGAGTATTCCTTCAAGTATAAATAATGATTCATGTACAAAAACCAGCCAAAGTCAGCTCAGAATGAAACATGATGAGAATTAATTTTCAGGGAATATTGTATGGTGTCTCTATTAACTAAAGGTTGTTCCAGTATTGTGGATAAATTTTGTATTGCTTGTGGAAGAATTGCTGGTAACTAAATGGAAAAATAGATTAAAGTCCTCAGGGGATTTCATGTTTCACTGTCAGGTTTGCTGGACTGCATTCAAAATGACCTGAAGGGGCTCTAGGTCTGTCTGGCTAATTTGTGCACGATTTATGTGAAGAGAAACTGAGCATTTGTATCTTTTTTCTCCCATTCAAGAAGAATTTCGGATCTTGGCTTAACTCTTTATGTCCTTGACCAAGCTCCTTTCTTCAGAATAGAGCCTTGTTTCTCTTACAGATTTAGGTACTCTGAGATTGCAATCAAAGCACTAATATTCTCTGTGCACAATGTTCCACCTATTTATTCATCCATCCATCTATTTATCCATTCATTGCTCTTCTTTGAACACAGTCTCTGTACACAATGCTCTTCTTTGGAAATAAACATCACAAATAACAAATCACAAATGTAACAAATATATGAATGTTTGCTTGCAATTGAATGTCAAATGATCTTTGGAGGTCATGTCCAGACTTCAACAGAAATCTGCAGCCTTGTGAAATCTTTCTGATGTCTGAATTTAATTCCAGTAAGTGAGGAGGATGACACTAATTGTTTCAAGATTACAGCATGGCCAACAAATCTGTTACTGTGTATTGGTTCTGCTACTCAAATCTATAAACAGAACATTATTGAATTTGAAAAATGACCTAGATACTACCAATTATATCCACCT
This sequence comes from Notoglanidium macrostoma, assembly GCA_030068235.1. Taxonomy (NCBI): domain Eukaryota; kingdom Metazoa; phylum Chordata; class Actinopteri; order Siluriformes; family Auchenoglanididae; genus Notoglanidium; species Notoglanidium macrostoma. Next base: position 10,816,518 of record JAQQZR010000020.1, on the reverse strand, counting down.
CAGATTGGACGAGCTGTTAAGTAGCTGATTAATTGAATCAGATGTGTTAGAGAAGGGAAAACACTCAAATGTGCAGGACATGTAGTACTCCAAGACCAGGATTGGGATCCTGACTCTAAGTAATATTGAGGATGAGATATTCCTTTTAGACTGCCATGATGGGAGCTGATCATCCAATGTTGATATCTATTGGGCCGCACTATGTTTAGCCAGGGGAGCTTTCCATGTCCTTCCCCCATGACAGTTGAGTTCCTGATTGAATTACCACGGCCTTGATCCAAATAGTATTGCATGCTGGACAAAGCAGTTTCCCCTTCATGAAATGCTGCAAGGTCAATAGTTTGGTTAACAAAAGTGGGTGATTTGGGTTCGACCACAACGTTAGCCCAGAGTCATCTGGCTACCAGCACATACAAAGTGAGCTTATTGCGAAGGCATTTTGCTATTCCACTCTTTTTGCTGAAATAATTTAGAGAGAGTCCAAGGACTCCAGTGTAAGAGTGAGTTCCCATGTCCGGATATTTGTGAAGTCACCAAGTAGGATACTGTCGTCTGATCACCAAATTCTGTGCATTGTGTGTTTTTGCATCAATTCCACCTCAGGAGTTTTCATGCATGTGGCACGCACTATTCACTGTCATGCTGCCCTGGTGTCTGATGCACTAAATGCTGGCTGCAAATTTGAAGCCTGGTAATAACATTTACCTTTTTGGTATGAGAGAGACAGCTATGACGAACAGCAGATTAATTCACCACTCTTGAATTGGCCTTTTAGAAAACAGGTGGAAAAGAAATCAGGAAGAAACCAGTCACCCTCCACATATTTCCCCAGTTCAACGATTCATTCCTGCCTCAACAGACCCACTCATGGAGTAAAGGTAGAGGAGAAAAAGTGATCTTTAAGAAAGATTCTTTTTATAACTGAGTCTAAAGGAGCTTGTACTAAAAATGATGGTGTTGATGGTGATCACATTGTAAACCCAAAATTATGAAAGGTTTGTTCCAATTGTAATGGGTCATTTTATTAGGTTTAATACAAATCATGAGAAAAGCTATAAACCTTGGATAAGCCTAACCATAAAGCAATTTGGGGCCAAAAATGTAATTTCCGCATTTCCCTCTACTTCTTCCAGGGTAGTTGATCAGCCAAGGCATGTTTGGTGTAAGAAGTTTGCTACCATTGTAGCATTATGCAGACTCCGTGGATCATTCATCCCATGCTCTATTTAAAGCCAGCAACTGACACATTAATACCATTAACATGTAGACAGTTAAAATGCTATAGCAGAATATGTTCAAACAAATTGGGATTGTGGAATCATCCGAATTACTTCTGATATTCTGGCTTCGAACTTTGAGACACACAACCTACCTGAATTTGGCTTAGCAAGGTATTTAGGTATAGTTTCCACAATACTTTATTTACCTGTAACCCACCAACAAACTTCTTGTACTAGCAATATTGCCCTATAGTAGTCCCAATGAAATCTAAAGATGCAGAGTTTGGACACCAGAGATATATAGGTTGATTTATTACAATGAGGATTGATTAGAAGAATAATTTTGATTTTCCATTTATTTTTCACTCTCACATTAAAGTAATACATGGCTGCATGTGTGTGTTATGACTTCGCAGTTAGAACATTGCAAGAGAATAATTAGAATTATTAATCACTGAATAGTTACATGTCAGACATGCTCATATTTAGGAAATTTATATAGAAAATATGCCTAATTTCCAGTCTCTTTTTATGATGCATTATGAATTAAGAGTAAAAACTGGACAGTAAATTCAGATTTCCTTAACTCTAAAAATGACCTGTAAACTGTCAAGGTTTATAATATATATTGCCCTGATATATAGCACAGTTAAAGCAATATCCAGACTCTTTCTTCACTTCTCAACATCTAATAATAATGCTCTGCTTAGGAAAGTGGTTTAAGGCGCCAACCAGGTTTCAGCAGTGGAAACATGGTCAATGTAATTTATGCACATTGTGCCATTATTTTCCAAATATTTGTCCAGTTAACTGCTCCAACACATTATCTAAGCTTCGGTTTATAAGGTAGCAAACAAACAACCAAACAATAAACAAGCAAATCTGTTTTCTAAAAGAAAGGCTGGAAATATGTGAGTAGTCTGTTCTCAATACCGGTGCTGGCATTCACTCAAAGAGCTGTCAGGTTTATGGCCTATTATAAAAGGAAGTGCATTCACTATTAGAACAGAATTGTGAAGAAGGTAAACTGCATATATGAATCCATTCTCGTACTAATTAAAGCATGAAAAGCATGAAATTTTTTCCAAGCTTTTGGAAAAGGCACAAGTCATTGGCATTTCGCATTATGGAAATTTGGACTTATCTACAAATGAAGAGTACAAATTTACAGACTATTAAGCCTGCCTATTTATCACACACAGTCAAAAGAAAAAAAAAACACTCATTCACTGTCCTAGAGCACAAGCAATGTTTCCCAGATGTTGTCTGAGACAGGGTTATGAGGAAAATATCTTCATGGTGAGAAGAAAGTCACCAGTTCAGACAGTTTAGATCAATATATATATATATATATATTTTTTTTTTTTCAGTATGAAGATCATTTCTTGTAAGAGCCAAAGCTTAACAACAATATGAAACTGCAAAAAACAGCAGCTGTTTAAGTAAATGCCTGGATATAACATACAACATTTGAAATCCTAACAGTTTTTGAAGAGATTTCCTTCTTATTTTTTTAGATTTTTGTGGTGACAAAAAAGAGCTAGAACACACATTACCACATGCTATTAGATTTGGAACTCGATGCTGAGCTAAACACATAAACATGTTTGTTTCTTTTTATTTCGAGACAGCCATAGCAGAACAAATATACAGATTTTACTTGACTGATTCAGGGCTTTGACAAATGTAACCCATTTTTTCTGCCTATTACCATTCAGATTTATACTGACCAGCATTTACTACTGGCCTACATCCAGAGTCGGCTCAATATACTTATATTACTCATATAATCTGACTGATCTTAGGCACATGTGCAAAATATTTTAATTTCCCAATAAGTTATTTATTCCCAAGTCTCACTTTTGCTTCAGTGTACTGTATAATCACACTAAGATAGTATAGATTTGTACATATAAGAACTGCTGCTGTAATTATATAAAAAAAAATCTCTCTTGTGCTCATCCCCAGACTCTTTTTTACATCTGTCAACATACTTACCACTCACTGCTTGCCTTTACTCTTCTACACCTCTATAAAGCCCATGATAAATAAACCTACTACAGTTCCGTTGAAGGTTTCTTCCTCATGTAATCTTGGAGTTTTTTCTTGCCACTATCACTTTTAGCTTTCTCATTACGGACCAAAATCTACATTGAGATCGCTACAAAGCTGCTTCATGACAATGTCTATTGTTAAAAGCTCTATACATATAAAATTCAATCTTACATATTTGAATCTTGATTTTGAAACAAGAAATTAGAGTCAGTGGTCTTCACATACTATTTTCTGTTCACTATAGACTGTCTAAATCTACAGAACAAATTCTACCAGTACTAACTACATAGTACAAATTATGGTTACAATCAGGGCAAACGTTGTGTAATATGTACTTGGAAATTTTAGTCATTAGCGATTAGTTCAACTCCTGGGACTCTGCATGATTAATTATTACATCATCTGCACAATGCTAGGACGAGGACACAGGCTATTCACATGTGGGGAATCAAAACAAATTGAAACACCTAGTTTTTTAGAGGTAATTTAAGGCATGTTCAAGATTCATTTGTTTGTTCCTTCACTATGCTTATATAAACAACCACATAAAGTGTAATGGTTCCCTGATGGGTTATGATGATTGGAGGGTGATGTCACTAATATAAGTTCTGTTTCCATTACCCAGAGTACCCCATCACTGTTCAGCTCATGCCAGGTACCATGCTGACGAGAATCCTGAGCAATGTAAGCCCATTCTACCATTCCATGCGCAATTATTGTCTATAGTAATACACGTACAGGTTAGAAAAATAGGCATGAAATACACAACAACTCTAGAGAAAAACCAGAATTTTTCCAACTTACATAATTTATTCCAGAATTACACTGCGTGTATAACGAAGGTTTATGACCACATGCCAAATTTATCGAAAATGAACTGAATATACAACCTCAATATTGTAGGCATAACTCTTAAGAATTGGGGTATGGCCTGAATGCACTGAAAAAACAGCATTCCTTGTTTCTTTGACAATAACAGAATAAGATAAAGAAAGAGAAATTTTACAATTTTATGCACAAAATGAGCTCATTTCAAATTTTATGCTTGCTACAGGTCTCAAAATATTTGGGGCAGGAGCATGTTTACCATGGTGAAGTATCTCCTCTTCTTTTCTTTTATGAGTTTCTGGAGTTTTGGTGTTGGAATTTGGTCCCATTCTTGCCTGATCTCTATAGGTGAAAGATCTGGAATGCAGGCAGGCCAATTCAGCACCTGGACTCTTCACTGACGAAGCCATGATGTTGTAATGGCTGCAGTATGTGGTTTTGCATTGTCCTGCTGAAATACACAAGGCCTTCCCTGAAATAGACGGAAGGTCTCCCTCCTTTTTAGCCTGGAGGACACGGCGTCCGTGATTACCAACAAGAATGTCAAATTTGTATTCGTCTGACCATAGAACACTTTCCCACTTTAAAACAGTCAATTTCAAATGAGTCTTGGCCCACAGGACACAACAGCGCTTCTGGACCATGTCCAAATATGGCTTCCTTTTGGCATGATAGAGCTTTAGTTGGTATATGCAGATGGCATGGCGGATTGTGTTTACCGACAGTGGTTTCTGGAAGTATTCCTCGGCCCATTTAATAATGTCAATGACACAATCATGCCGATGAGTGATGCAGTGTCGCCTGAGGGCCCGAAGACCACGGCATCCAATAAAGGTCTTCGGCCTTGTCCCTTACGCACAGAGATAGCTCCAGTTTCTCTTAATCTTTTGATGATGTTATGCACTGTAGATGATTAGATTTGCAAAGCCTGTGCAATTTGATGTTAAGGAACATTGTTTTTAAAGTATTCCACAATATTTTTACGCACTCTTCCACAGATTGGAGAGCCTCTGCCCATCTTTACATCTGAGAGACTCTGCCTCTCTAAGACTTCCCTTTTATAGCTAATCATGTTACATACCTGATATTAATTAACTTAATTAGTTGCTGGATGTTCTCCCAGCTGAATATTTTTAAACTTTCTTGCTTTTTCAGCCATTTGTTGTCCCCGTGCCAAATTTTTTTGAGACCTGTAGCAGGCATCAAATTTGAAATGTGCTCATTTAGTGGTTAAAGGTGTACAATTTCCCAGTTTGAACACTTGTTTTGTTATCTATGTTCTGTTGTGAATAAAATATTGGCTAATGTGATTTGAAAGTCTTTTAGTTTTCATTTTATTCAACTTTAAAGAACATCACAACTTTTCTGGAATTCGAGTTGTATATATATATATATATCCATCCATCCATCCATTATCTATACTGCTTTATCCATCTGGGTCACGGGGAAGCTGGAGCCAATCCCAGCATCTACGGGTGAGAGGCGGGGTACACCCTGGGCAGGTCGCCAGTCCACCACAGGGCCAACATAGACAAACAGCCTCACACGCTCACATTCACATCTATAGGCAATTTAGAGTAGCCAGTTGACCTAATCTGCATGTCTTTGGACTGTGGGAGGAACCCGTAGCACCCGGAGGAAACTCACACATGCACGGGGAGAACAGGCAAACTCCACACTGAAAGGCACCCTGTGTGACCCGGGGACCGAACCCAGGACCTTCTTGCTGTGAGGCGACAGTGCTAACCACCATGCCACCATATATATATATCTCAGACAGACTGAACAATCATTTAATTGAGGAATTCAACATGATAAGGCAGGCTGTTATAGAAATATAATGAATGATGTGATGATGTCAATCACAACATTGCTGTGACCACACTGAGGTTGAATATTTTCCTATAAAAGTGTTTTATGGTGTCTGAAGTGTTTTATTTCTATTGCACACACCAAATCTGTGATTGATTGCATTTCTGAAATGTATATATATTTTTATAGGTATATTTAACATTGTATAATGCCCCCAGCATTATACCCTGATATCTGTCATGTCACCTCTGCTACCTGCTTCCCAGTCTCAGCGTTAAACAGACTCAGTTTCCCAGCAGTCTCAGTGACCTCCAAACATGGCTGCCGAGGACTGTAACTCCCTGCACTCCTCTGAACTTCCTCACTCACAGTCTCCTGATTATGAATTGTTTGCACCTGAGTTTAGTTGTACTCACAGCCACACTATTTAAGTCCTTTTGTAGCTAGTCTTTGCGAAGTGTTAATCTGCTCACAGTTAATGCCAAGCCATATTTCATGCTCTTCTCTTTCTGTTTTTTGTTTTTTTTACTGTTTTGGATTTTTGACTTTACTATAGCCTTGCCTTCATTGTTCCTGTTTGCCAAGTATTTTGACCACTGCCTGTTTTTGGCTGGAACAAGCCTGCATTAAAAGCCACCTTCGGCAGCAGACTCAACAATGAGATCCTCACGGCGATGGCATGACACGACAAGAATATTTCCCTAGATTCCCTGATCAATCTGGCAATCTGCCTTAGCAATCTCCTGCAGAAGAGGCCCTCGCAACTCCCCAAGCTCCAAACTGAGCCCATGCAGCTCTCACACGCCAAGCTTAACATTGCTGAGAGAGAGAGGAGAAGCAAGCAGCTCTGCTACTACCGCAGGGAGCCCGACTACACAGATCACCTCTGTTCATCATGGCAACAGAAACCAGGCACTTGAGAAGAGACTTGGGGGATGCTGGAACCTCCATGCCCTCATGCGGTCAGTCCCTTAAAACTCATGTTTTACCCTGAAAGTTCATTCTTGGATTTCCCTGGATGCAACAACACAGCCCACTGATATCCTGGCAAGATCAGGAATTCATCCAATGGTTTGAGTTTATCAGATTCCATTGTTTACGAATTCTAAGTACCCCTCTTACTGCCACAAGTATCAAAAGCCCAGAGATCCAGAGCAACGTTATTATCCCCAAACTTTAGCATGAATTCTCTGAGGGTTTTAGCATAGCCAAAGTCACTTGCCTGCCGCCACACCGACCTCATGATTGTGTGATTGCTCTTCTTCCAGGTACATCTCCTCCCTGCAAGTTTTACTGATTCTTACAGAACAGCATGTCATGGAGGAGTACATTCATGAAGCACTTCAGCAGGGCTACATTGCATTTATCCTTCCACATCACCGGGGACTCACCCTAATCACCATTAAATATCACTATCCTCTGCCTCTGGTGCCTTCAGCTCTGGAACAGTTATGTAATGCCAACATCTTCATGAAGCTTGACCTAGTACTTATAACCTGGTGTGCATCCGTAATGGCGATGAATGGAAAACCACTTTTAGCACCTATAGCGACTACTATGAGGATTGTGTCATGCCTTATGGTATGTTCTGTGCTCCAAGTGTGTTTCAGTGCTTGATTTATGAAGTCTTGCAAGATATGTTGGAAAGGTTCGTCATCACCTACATAGATGATATCTTTATCTGCTCACTGAGTTGGAAGACCATGTCAATCACATCAAGCATGTTTTGTCATGACTGTGGGACAATCAGCTCTATGTAAAAGCACAGGAAAAGTGAGAGTTCCATGTCCGTAAGATTTCCTTCCTTGGTTACATCATCAGTTCTGAGGGGGTCACAATGGATGAGGAGAAGGTTATAGCTGTCACTACCTGGCCCATACTAACTACCATCAAGAAGCTTCAATGGTTTCTGGGGTTTGCTAATTTCTATTGGTGCTTCATCAGAGGCTTCAGCTTCATCACTGCTCCACTAACAGCTCTCTTGAAGAAATCCCCCAAGAACCTCATCTGGAATCACGTTGTGTAGGAGGCATTCCCTCATGTTAAGCATGGAACATCCAGATCCATTGAAACCTTTGGTGGTTTAGGTGGATGCCTCCAAGACTGGCCAAAGATGGCCCAAGCTCCATCCAGAGGCATTTGTTTTTTACCAAAAAGCTAACACCAGCCAAAAGGAATTATGACCTTGGTAACCATGAGCTGTTGGTACAAAAACTGGTGCTGGAGCAGTAGTGTTATTGGCTCAAGGGGGCAGCTTATCCATTTTCCATCTTTATGAACCACAAGAACCTGGAATACTTGAAGATAGCCAAGTGACAGAATCCACATCAGCCCTGCTGGACCTTGTTCTTTGCCCACTTTAATTTAATACTACTCTACAGGTCAGGCTCTGTGAATACAAAAGCAAATGCCCTTTACCCCTCAGAACAGTATGAGCAGGACTCCACCCTTCCTCCCTCTTCATGTCCCTAAAGATTGCTCTCCTGAGTGTAAGTTTGTCCCCCCTTGGTTATGCGTTCGCATCATAACCTGGGCACACATTGCACCTGATACAGACCATCCACCATAGATTTCATCACCAATCTGCCCGAGTCTCAGGGCAATATGGTCATCATTATTGTCACAGATCAAGTCTCTCCAGCTAATACTCCTTCTGGAATTTCCCACAACATTCCACACCACTGAGCTCATCTTTGATCATGTGTTCAGGTACCTTGGCATCCCCAAAGAGGTTCAACCAAGGTGAGCAACCAAGGCCCGCAGTTTACCCAGAGTCTGGGTGGATTTTATAGAGAAGTTGGGGGTCTCCAACTGACCTTGGGCTATCATCACCAGGCCAATTTACAGATAGAATGGGCAAACCAGGAAGTGGTAAGATTCCTCAGGTTGTACTGTGTGAAGAACCAGGGAGAGTGGGCCAAGTTTCTCCCCTGAGTACAATAGGCCCATAATTTGCTGCAGCCATGCCACAGATGCATTCTTGCTACCTTCCATGTCTATACACCATTCTGTATTTCTATCCAAGTAGATCAATGTATCTATGGCCTATTACCTGCTTTATACATGAGCATCTTCTTAGGTTTTTATGCCATGGGGACTCAGTGGTGGAGTAACTGGTATTCATTACTGAATTATCCATCTGGCAAGTATTTTAGGGAACATTAACGAAAGGGTTAAATGTGAGTGTGGAAGTAACAGTGTTCCTAATTCACAGACTTGGGAGTTAAAATTAGCTAAAAGGTGAGTTTGACTCCTACTCATGAAAACTCAGTCATTACATTCACTGGAAATATCACTGTTGAAATAAATTGCCAGAGCTGTTATGTTTGTTTTATGTGTATTAAAGATATCAGGCTTTAAAATAAATAAATCTTATTTATTTAATTATTTGTCTTTGTATTTATTTATTTATTATTTCTATAGATTATATAGAATATATTATTTATATAGATCTTTGGGTGCTGATCACTAATATCACATCAAAATTGACCCATCACGTACCGTTTCAGAGAAATCTTCAGTTTTGTCATGATTTTTTCTTATATTTGTATCCAAACATTTTCGCTCCTGTAAGTGACTTCTCAACAATGGTTTGTGCAGCCTGGGCATGTCCGGGCATGGAATCATGGAAGCTTATCATCTGTATTTTGTGTGCAAAATTGGTGATCAAGACAAGCAATGGGTGCCTCACATTTGCTGTGTAACATGTGCTGTCAGTCTGAGAGCCTGGCTCAGAGGCAGTCGAAAGATGATGCGGTTTGCTGTTCCGATAATATAGCGAGAACAGAAAGACCATGTGATGGACTGTTACTTCTGTTTGATTAATGTGTCTGGTTTGTCTGCCAAAAACAAGAAGTCAATTGAATATCCTAATCTGCCTTCATCAATGAGACCCATGCCACATGAGGACAGTCTTCCTATTCTGAAACCACCAGAGGATTGGACCTTAGATAACCAGATGAAGAAACTGTAGTGCATTGACCCTGATTCTGATCAGGCGATCCACATCTGATAACACAGTCCGAACTGAATGATTTGGTCAGAGATTTGGGTCTGTCAAACGCAAATCCTGAGCTGCTGGGTTCGAGCCTGCAGGAATGGTGTTTGCTGTCACCAGGTACGAAAATTTCTGTTTCGAGGCTGACATCATGATATAACCAAATTTTTTGCACAAGTCGACTGTCTCTGTTTCTGTTGTGACATTTAAGGATTGTTCTCAGCCCTGGGTTGTGATCACAACCCGGAAGAGTGGCGTCTCTTCATTAATTCATCAATGTTAAGCCAGAAAGCTGTTCTGCTACACAATGGCAACATTTATCCTTCAGTACCTGTTGGCTCTGCAGCACACATGAAAGAAACATATGAGAATATGGAACGTCCAGTATACCAATTACAACTGGAATATCTGTGGAGATCTTAAAGTCATTTCTCTGTTACTAGGACTGCAGCTCAGCTATATGTACTGTTGTTTCATCTGTGAATGGCACAGCCATGCCAAAGAGTCGCACTATTCTCGACAGAACTGGCCACTCCGTGTGGCACATGAATCGCTTGTCAACCCGGCAAAGATATTATTTTTAAGTGTTATTGTAACGAAAGTCTTTTTGTACAACTTTTTTCTTTTTTTCTTTTTTTTTATGCCAGTGTGCTACTGATTGCAAAGTGCTATATATTACATAAAAGCAACCACTTCCTTCTAATGTTGCAAAGTGAGGAAACTTCACTTGATTGTGGAGTCATCATTTGTCCTTTAAAATAATCTGTCCATCAGCCGGTCTGAAGCTGGATAAACACGAGCTATTGATATAAACTGTTATAACATTTACTTAATAACCTGAGATCTGACAGTGGAATGAGGCGTTCTTCCAAGTTGTCAAATGAAGTGATCCATTTCCAGGATCAATTTTAAGGAAAGCACCTTGCCAAGAATGCACCTTATAAATTCTTCTTTGGTTCAGTACAACCTCAGACTGTCTGTCTGAGAACATATTGCACAGGGAGTCCTCTGTTAAGCTGAGTCTGTGGTTTAGGAAGAACAAACTGATTTTTTCCAGAATTTAGAGGCTGGTAGTTCCAGTTATATAAAGTGTTTTGGGATAACCTACTTCACTGGTTCAAATCCACGTCGTGTTGCCTGTTGGCTCATTTGTTCAGTACAGATTAGTTCCATGCTTGTTTTGGGGGTAAATCAGGACATTCTTGCTTTGCATTAATGTGAGGAGACGCGAGTGAATTTTCGTTTCTCCCCAAAGGAAACCCAAATGAAAGAGAAGAAATGAGTATTTGTTAGGGTTATGCAGCTCATATGTACTATAGGCTTATTAGTGCAGTCTACTTCATTGTGAAAGACTGCTATCAAAAAAGTGCCTTGGACGTGCTTGTAATCAGGCCATTAGGAAACAGCATTCAGCGATCAGAAAGCAATTATGTTCAATTCAACTGCTGATTCAGGTTAAGAGCAGTGAGCAATGTGTTCCATGCATGAAGGATTAGAGCAAAAATGTAGCTGGGTGTTTTTTTGAATGATGACTAATTATACAGTATTACAGTGACAGTAAACTACATTATTTTACTATAAGCCAGCTCCACCTTGCATTTCTGACCTAAAGTGCAGGTCAGGATGTGCCAGCATGACTTATTATGTATGTATTTATTTCCTATAACCTGGATTAACCAGACAAGAAACAGCTTGTTGCTTATGTGTGAGCCATATGCATATGCCACTCATATTCCATTCTTATTTCAACAGGAACATTCAGTGTAGTGTACTTTAATTATATATTATGACCTAACCAGGAAAAGTGGTATCCTGAAGTCTCGCTTTCCATTGGTCTTTTCTTGTGCTGGTTCAATTCAGGCACTTTTCTCATCAAATTTTTCTGCCATATACAGTCACATGGTTGGGTCTGCTGATTGTATACCACATCACTAGCATGCTTGTCTTCTTATTATTACCATCCAAATCCTCGCTGATAATACCATGTTTTATCTTTCAATTATACCTGGTCTCATCCAGAGGAGTGTGATAAAGTCATTCTCTAATATTGTAACCTTACTATTGCAAGGTCCTAATCACTATTCATTCTTCACCAAGATTCCCTTAGTAAAGATTCATGTTTGCAAATGCCCTTATCCAAAAGCACTGCACAAAATTCAAAAACACATCCTCATGCTAGTGTCAATAATTCACGGTCTAAGAGTTTTTAAATAATTAGTGCTCATTTATCTAAATAAGTCAGAATTCTGGATCAGTTGTAGAGGTAAAATGCACACAGAAGAAGCAAGGAGCAAGTTTTAATAGTCAATATCCAAATCAAATTCCAAATATTTGGTAGGAAATACTGACACTGATGAAGCTCACTGAATGCTTTAAAAGAGTGATTGCTATCATGAGAACCTCAGCTCAACATAATTGGTAGATATTGTTCTTTACATCGTCAT
>JAQQZR010000020.1:10779973-10799220 GCA_030068235.1 Notoglanidium macrostoma | reverse complement strand
CCTGAAGATGCTGGGATTGGCTCCAGCTTCCCCGTGACCCAGACGGATAAAGCGGTATAGATAATGGATGGATGGATAATTTACTTGCAATATATAATTTGGATGACAGGGTTGTACTTTAAAAGTGACCTCATCAGTCAATGTCATAATATCACTGAACATAAAGAAAAAGAAAATGAATGAGAGAACTTCACTTTCTTTTTACCTTTTTATCTTAAGAAGGTACAAATGATGCGACTTCCTGTTGAACATGTGTCTTGTGGAAAATTTCATAGGGGTGATTGTATAACACCAGTGTTTGAGTGAATGTTGTGGGACACTACAGTGCACGTTTTTCCTAACCAATGATGGTTGACTCATGGAAAAGGACAAGTATAAAACATGATATTCAAAATCAATAAACATATTAATGGCAAAACAAACAAACAAATATTTTTGAAGTATTTCAGTGATTATATTATATTGGGATGGGCAAAATTTTCAGTTTTCAATGTACTGAAAATTTTATATATTTTTTATGTTATTTAATTTAAATTTGTACACAGGTTGTTGTGAAGGACACCTTAAACAAGTTTACATTCTTACAATTTAATTTTAAATATTTTTTACCTTTACTTTACACACATATTTATAAATGTTATATTAGTGGGACACAAATGAATAGTTTAAATGTGGAATCTCCCTTAACGCTATATTACAACTATGTTACTTGACAGGGCCATTGAATTTAAAGAAGTTTAGTGCCAATTTACATTAAAACTTGCTGCAGAACTGGCTGCAGAGCTCTAGAGTATTGTTATATATATATATATATATATATATATATATATATATATGAAGTTCTTTCTGGGAAGGTGTCTCATGTATGACTCTGAAGATCATATTAAACTATAAAAGATGACTACTAAATATGAATCCTGGAATGATGTTGGTACGGATATGTACAGTACTCTTACTACTGGCAAGTAACTAGCTATAGTTAAAGAGTGGTCCCACTTTCCAGAAGCTGTCTGGTCCACCTCAGCCAACACTGTGATCCCTGTCCTGGAGTGTATATTCTCACTGTTTGGCAGCTCCCAAACATGAAAGACAGATTATGGGCCACCTTTCAGCAAATTCAGCAGCATATTCAGGGTTTCACAACATAAAAATTGCACCCTCATGGCCGCAGTTTAGTGCTGCTACTGAGCAATTCATGAGGACTCATGGAAAATCTGTAAGTCTCGCGACATTGCATTGAAACAGCATCTAGGCATATTTCTTCAGGAATACAGCTGAATGTCTGACAACCTGCTGAGCTGACATTTGGAAATAAAATGCACACAAAGATTCCCACAGCTGATGAACTGCATGTTGTGGTGTACCAAAGAGATCTAATGACCAAAGAAAAGATCAAAGTACATGCTGACTCTCAGAAATGTCCAATTCCATCTTGGCTAGAGAACTGCTGCAATACCAGATGCTGAAATCCAACTATCTGTCATCATTGTATAGCAGTATAACAACCATAAATGGTGTTCAAAGTCAAAAACTCAGCAATTACAATTCATTGGGTTGGTTTCTCTGCGTGTAAAATATAAAGTTAAACATTTAATGACAAGGAAATTTTGAAACTGAAAATCTGAACAAACAATAGTGATATCATTATAATTTTGTTCAGGGCTCCAGAATGGCATAATAGAAAAGTGTTTGCCCTAGCATCTGGAAATAGTAAGGTAAAATCCCAATCACGTCACAGCCATCCATGGCCAGAGGTCCAAGAGAGCAAAATTTGCTATTTGTGTGGGAGGAATGGCATCACTCTATCCCCTATCCATCAGAGCGACACTAGCCATACATGGGTGACTGTGAGGGGATATATGCAGGATATGGCTAATAGCACTTTCCTCCAAGTATGTTCCATTTCCCAGTTGCATTAACTGAGCAAAAGTTCAAAAAGATTTGGTGATTGGCTTCACATGTCCGGAAGAACACCTTCACCCTACCTAGTTTGTAGCTGCCGTGTGATCAAGACAAGCTAGAAAATCACCAAATTGTGAGAAAACCAGGTTTAAAACATTCGCACTAAAGTTCCATCAAAACACACAAGTGGTGAATAAAAGCTGAATTGGAGAAAATAATGCTAGAACGATAGGATCCTTTTTCAAAAGGCTTTTGTAACCTATTTTTAGCAGTAGATAACCTTTACAAAGGCCAGAGTTTTTGAAGTCATAGGAGTTTTTGTTGAGACATGATTTCTCTTTAATTATTATTATTATAATTTTTTTTTTTTCAAACTTCAATGGCACCATTAAGTTTTAGAGAATACAGGGAGTGTCAGGCTTCTAACTGGAGCCAAACATGTCAAATATATCAAGATGGAATGGAAAGTGATTCATTGGAATAAAAAGAAAAAGGATCTAAGCCAACATTATGCTTTAAGCTATTTAATAAAAGATAACATTTGATTAAAGTATTAAATAAATGTAAATGTAAGTAAAAATGTCTCAAGGAAAATATCGAGAAAATAAACACTCCAGGCAGAATGCATGGCTCAGACTGTTGGAATAACATGAAAAAAACAGCCTGTGAACCCCAAATCCTTTATAACAGCCTGTTTCTGGAAGTCATATTCAATATAAAGTCTAGTGCTAAGCTCAGTTTTTGTAAGAACTCTAACTTCTAGTTAGGGAATTTGCACACCATTAAATCTGATTTGAGTGATGCAAGTAGTCTATGACCTTTTTTCTTTCTTGCTTTTTACATTTGCAAGTCTTCGATGTTTAGTGCAAAAGCAACATCTGTATTTATACATGTGGGTCTTTGCATGCTCCAGAATGTAATAAAGTGTACATCTGCAACATACATGAATAATGATAACAAGGGAGGAATGGAAAATCTTAAGTTGATGGAAGATTACATGTAGGTGGGACATGAATACAATAGCCTATTTTTTTGTTTCCCCTGATTTAAAGATAATATGTTTTGATTAGAGGCTTTGGGATGTGCTCTAGAGTACAATCAGTATCCCAAAGACATAGACCAGTGAAAGTTTATGGTAAGCATTAGTGGTGTTCTTAAGCATCTTTCATAAGGCTCTTTGTGGTGAATGACAATGCCAGAGTCTGGTTGGTCTGGAGAAGGAGTAGGAAACTAGAAATATGAGGTTGGAAAACAAAAACGATAGGGAGGGAAAGGAAAGTGGCTGAGACATAGATCTGTATTGGATCAGAGAATGAAGATAGAAATGGTCCTTCCTGAGAGCCGTAAGCTGGCAGTAATGGGAATCCCCGCAAGGACAGATTAATGTTTATGAAATAAAAGTCTCAGGGCACAGGGCTATCTATCTACCTTGAATGTATTTTATGCTATAAAATACTGTGTGGTGGGGGACTCAGGACCTGGAAAATAGTGCAGCACATGAAAAGCCAAGGTCTTTATACTATTTTAATACAGAGAAATTCATTTTTCTTATTGGAAGAATGCTTATGGTAACACGGGGACTTTAGCATCACCCTCTCAATCATTTTCTTGCTAGGAAAAATGTTAGCTCTTGTCCACTGGGGTCAAGCAGGTTTCTCCTTTACAGCAGCACAAGGACACAACAGTTTCTCTCCACCAAGGCCACTCAGGTGCTTGTTCAGTCTATTGTCATCTTGAGATTGGAATATTGCAACTCCCTCCTGGCAGGTCTGCCCCTGCTCTTCAGGCTACCCTTACAACTGACCCAGAATGGAGCTGCATGACTTCCTTTCACCGGTTTCCTGTAGCTGTCCGCATCAGGTATAAAACACTGACTCTCACCTACAAAGTCAACAATGGAACAACTCCCACCTCCCTGAGGACACTTATCAAACGCTGCTGTGCAACATGCACCCTTCCGCCTGTAGCATTGCTTCCTCAACCCACCATCCCTCAAGATACAAGGCAGACATGCATCAAGACTCTCTGTCTTGGTACAAAAGTGGTGGAATGAACTTCACCTGGTTGTCCAAACCATTGGGTTGCCTTCAAATAAAGGCTAAACATTTAAATAAAAACTACACTAAACATTTAAATAAACACTAATGCTGGCTTGTACTAGCATGAGCATATATTTTTGATGGAGACTATAACTGTAAAGCCCTTATGTAAGTCACTGTGTTTAATGACATCTGCCAAACACTGTCAGTGTAGACCTAAATGGAACATAGTGTTGAAATAGCTTTTAGTCCATCTGAGTTTTAACTTATTTCATTAATCCCAAAGAGAGTAGAGGGTGTGGTAAACAATTACACCAGTATTTAGCTATTTCTGCCAAGTAATAGAAGGCTCAAGGGGATTTTAATCTTCAATGTCATTTGGAAGTGGTTCTGTTTGTTAAAACAGTAAGAAAGAAGAAGAAAAAGTTAGATTCTGGCCAAAAGTGTTGTAGGTTTTGGAAGCACGCTGTAATGCCCCAGTGCTTCCTCTAGCATTGAAGATTGAGCAAAGCATTTATCACTAAGTTTACTCAGGGACGGTTCAATATGATTCAACTTCTCTCCCTACCAATGGTGTAATAAAAGATCAAATCTAAGATGCTTTGAAGATGTAAATGACATAATACATGAGACCCCAAGCACTTATGATAACTACAGTTGTCTTTATCAGACTGACACAGTAAGTGCAATTCTTCTTTCCGCTAAACTTTTCTGTTTAAGTCTGTGGTGGGGTGACATCATGGTGGAAATTCTGGAAGCTCTGACAGAAGCTCTATTTTGGCTGATTTTTCCCCAACCACGACCACCAGCTACTGGAAACCCCTGAATCAGTTAACCAAGCATTATACTAAAATAAGCATGATGCTTCATGGCCCAGTGTGCCCTCATGCCTTTGGTACCTTCTGGCTTCTGTTTTACATTAGTTGGACCAGTAAGAATTTGCAGACATTCATATTAAGGATTATGCATTGAATAAACAACTCAAGACTATTCTCTATTTGGTTCCTGTTTAATTGCAGAAGTATCATTTGCAATGCACATTATCTGCCTTTCGTTTGTTTCTGCATGCTTCTTGTCTATGTGTATGTAACTGACTGGCAGGTAGAGGGAGCTGTCAGAAAGACCAGCAATTCCTATGCTACACATCAGTCTTATGTCCTACATTTTATTTTTCAGGGTTACATTCTTTTGAAGTCAATCATGTAGTGATGTGTGTAGAACCATATTCATTATGACATTCAGGCTTAGTGTATGAGCAAATGTTTCCCAAACATTTGTCCTGAAATGAAAGTATCGTGACCATATAAAGTCCACTACACATACGGAAATTACATAGATTAAAGATTAGCCTAATGGGGTTTCCTTTTAATCATGACTAAATCTTTGGAACTATGAGCCAAATTACAGCACTTGGATAGATACTCCACCAATTTCTCTAATTTCCATTATTTTCCACAATTTAGGGTTGTTAAACATCCCAAAAAAAAAAAAAAACACTGTGAGCAACTTCATAGCGTGGGGACTAGATTGCTGCTCCAAACACAGCAACTATTATTAATACAGATTTTGTTATGGGAAAAAATGTGAATTATTACACAAACATGTAAGTAGGAAACAGAAAAATCTACTGTAACAAAAAGAGATTTGGAATAACATTACATAGTGCAAGACATTTTTTAAGCAAAGTGCTAACAAAAAGAAAAAATGAGCAAATGTGTTATAATTACTGGAAGTAAACACGATACACAAAAATAACTAAGAACTAGTGATATTAGGAATTACTTAAACACTTCACACGACATGGAAAAACAGCATACTGTAGATTACAACTATGATCAAATGCATTAAAGACTAGGAATAACAATAAATAACATAGCCATGGAAATACAAATGGAACTAGAAAGAAAATGACACAAGTTATCTATGTAGTTCTGGTGAGAAGGCTCTTTTCCTGTGGAGGAATGCTTCACTAGTCATCACTGGCAAGAAGGGTGGTGGACTTTGAGCTTTGAACCAAAGTCCCATGGCATAGACTTCATGTCTAAAAAATCTGACCTATGGCTTCTGATAGCAACACCAGTAGTCATCTACTGACAAATGTTTCTGGAAACAGTTCAGATGGTTGGAATAGTACCCACAAAAAATAGACTGCATGTAATCTAATAACAAATAATTTGGCAATTAATTTGGCATGTTTGGTTTCTGGAGGGGAAGCATGCATTGCCCGAGATTCTCCAAACCCATAATATTTGGACTGCAGAGGACTGCAGCTGTCCCTGTCACATGCAAATATCAGCAGATCTATGCTATTTATAAGATGAATTTATTATGAAGATCAAAGATCAAACCTCTGTGTACAAAACAGTGAGTCATGGTAAGGGAGGAAACCTTGTAAATCACTGCAGTTTAGTTAGAGGTAATGTTGGAAAATATTTTGTGTTTTATCGCAAAATCCAAGGTCACACAAACAGAGCTGATATAAGATAAACAGATAAACAACTGTTGGCTTGAACATTTTGTATGAATCTTCAGACCTATTTTTATAGATCAAGGGATTGCAGAATTAGCTCTTTTTTTCTTTTTTTTTTTTTTAGCAAATCAGGAGACCTTTCTAAGCCACAGGTGCTTTCTCGTTGGTTTTTGTGTATAATCAGTCACACTGACCTGTTGTCAATAGTGATCTGTGGTCAGAAAGGCAAATAATCACCAATTAAATTAGCCGGATGTCAAATTGGGTTGTGTGAATCCTTACAAATGGGAAAATGTAACTGTTTTAAAGTTTGCTTTTCCTATAACACAACCAATCATATGTGTACAGGGTCAGTGTCTTTGGTTGCTTTTTGAGATCCTTCCCTAAATTCTGCCGTTTCTTTCATTAGTAATTCTTAAACAGATGGTCAACTCTAGATTAGAACTTTGCAAGAGACACACAAGGATAGATTACAAGTGACTATCAACACATCTGCTGCTTGATGATCTCACTGGTAATGAAACTAGAAACCTCCAGAACATACACATTAGCACAGAGCAGCAAATGCAACTGCGAAATGGGTGTCTCCGAGGCCCACAGATTATATATTTGAAGTAATTAGAAAATGAAACATTAAAATGATGGTTCTTGTGCCAGCTAGTCTACTAAAGCACCTATTGTCTATAGACAGTTGATGTCCTCAGTTATGTAACTACTGTAATGTTAAGCGTTTGTTAAAATAAACAATGCCACCATTATGTGGGGCTGGTCTCTTCTTGGGAACATATTCTATCAATATTTTAGGTGGCAAAAGTAGCTAATAGTCATTAGTTAATGCTTTCATTCAACTTCAGTAACCACTTAATCTTTGTCAGGGTCAAGGTAGATCCAGAGTAACACCAAGCACAAGGTGGGAAGATTCACCTTGGATGGGACACCAGTCCATCACAGCGCACCATGTACACATATTCACACACACACACACTTTCAGCTCTATGGGGAATTTAGTGTAGCCAATCCATTTTTGGATTTCTTTGGACAGCCACTTTTGCATAGTCAATCCATTTCTGGACAGTTGGAGGAAACCAGGGAACCCAGTGGAACCTCCACATAGACAGCAAATCAACCTCAAGGTCAAATCCAAGACCCACTGTGCGACTGTGCCAATATGGACAAGGAAACCATAACCATTGTTTCTCACATTTACACTTATTCATTTGGAACACATTTAAATTTAAATTTCTTACAAATAGAGTCATAGAGCAATGTTTTTATGCAAACATATTTTCCCATTTGTTAATGAAAGGTCTCTTTCCTATATCATTTGAATAAGTTGCTTATTATGTAAGTGGGGGGTATAATAAAATGACACTCCTTACCTTAATTAGATAGAAGCTGGACCAATACATGCCATTTCTGCTAGCAGTATGAAATAACAGAAATGTCAGTTCAGGCTTTGTCATTGGAAGGGTATCCAAACCAAGTCATGATGAGAGCAAAAACTTACAAACTGAGACAAACAATACCAGCACTTGAGCTGGTTAGGCAGACAGGACTCAAGTGAGATCAAGAAAGAACAGCCAGACACCCGTCTGCAGCAACAATTCATTTACCTATATGCAGGGAAAGTGCAGTCCTCACCATTCAGTCCATACACAGGGAAGTTAGCCTTCTCATGGATTTTCTCCCCAAGAAACTTCAACAATATCACCTGGTGATCAGCACTACACTGCTCAAGTGATTAGAGTGATGGGGGCGCTGTGTCTCCCTATTGCCCCACAAATGCCTCACAGATGTTTGTAGTAATTCAGTGGAATCCCAGCCACCAAATGTCTGCTTGCCAGATGTTAAAGTAGACCAGGATGGCTTACCCGCATACAGGATGCTGTAATCTTGGATCTCAAATTCTTCATAAAGACAGGCATTCTGCATCTGCATACCAAAAATGTTTGCCAAGGTCCTCTTTTTGAGGAGTGTTGTCAGGTCAAATTGTGTGACGACGGACCCAGCTACAATAGATGTGTGGCTCGATAGTGGCAGGGACAAAAAGGTTCCTGTGCATGCTATTGTATTACCATCACCACCAGCATCACGAACAACTGAGGGCAATATAGATAGAATAGATAGAATTCAGAATACGATGCATCTTGAGCTCTGACAGCTGTTCACTGTTGACACAGACAAAATCAATGATGGTGTAAGTGAAGTTCTGCTGCAAGTAGTTAAGCACGAGCCCTTAAGTCCTTAAGCAGGAGGTTGTCTACTACAATAAACCCCTGAGCACTCCTGACAATAACTGTTGCTTCTGGCCATTGTTAAAGCTACAAATTATTCTACATCCATACAAGTATGGTTTCTACACATGAAAAAGCTGGAGGATCAAGTGCAGTGCTAGTTGGAGAACATGAAGGGTATTGAATTTGAGATTCAGCACCACAATAAGAAAACATCAATGGGATTTCTTGCCATCACTGTGAGATCACCCTACTATGCGATCATGTAGAAGAAAGACCAGCTCGTTGTGGTAGAGTTTACCCTTCAAGAAGCACCGCAGCGCTTTCAACATGTCCTCGAAAAAAGAGAAGATTAAAGAGTGAACAGCATGCAGACCTCATGCTATTGTTATACTGACTTGAGAAAGACACCAGGATCAATGCTGTGAATTCCTCTTTTGCATGGTCTGGTGATGTCAGTTTGGGGTCACTAAAACCTTTCAACAGCAACTGGCTCATTCCTATTGTGTCAACAAGGTTGATCACTTCATTAATGTGTTACACATGCAACAAGGCCTAGAGAGCATTTAGTCATGCCCAGGAAGCAGTGTTTAAACTGTCCTGGGCCTCTTCAGTATATCAGATTATCTTGATTTTATATTTTGTAAAACAATCGCAGTATATAGGACATTAGTCACTTTTTAGTTGCCTTTGCTTCCGGCTTACCCCTGAACATCTAAGCATAATAGCAGACCCTATCCTATGAAGAAGTAGACCTTAGTAATAAAGACCTCTTCTTCAGCATGTGTGAGCTGGAAGAGAGGAGTTTGATTTATATTTATATCTGGAAAGTTTCTTAAAAACAGGAAAGCACCGAAACAACCTTTAAACCTAACATCCTGACCCACATAGCTCTGGTATAATCAATCACCATTTAAATCATGCAGCAGCCATTCAGCATTCTTTCCAGAAGACAAACTAAAGGCATTGTCTAGCAAATGATAAAAGGACTTTGGTGTTCCCCTCAGTAAATTATTTGGACCAGGGAAGTCCTTTTGCCTTCTGGAGCAGTGATTATGAAAGTGTCTGTGTTGTGGCTTGGCGTTTTGTTTGTTCTTTTTTTTAAAAAAAAAAAGGACCTCGATGATACACTAGTCTATAACTCTTCAGTTCTAATGACTGCAGTTCCTGGAAAGAAAATTGAAAATTTCACAATATATTTCAAATGTTTACTCATAATGTTTAATGTGATTTATTTCTTTGCCCAAGTGTTATTTTAATTAAAAGATGATTTAATGGTACAAAGTTAAATTCTAGAATAAGACTCCTGATGCTTGGTGCATGAATGGTCACAACAGCTCGGTAAAAAGTCTTACTTTCAAAAGAAAGAAAGAAAGATTAGTCAGTGTTTTATATTGCCTTTATGTAGCACTCACTGACATAGCTTACTATGTTTAGTTTGTTTGAACAGATGAAAATGCTAGCATGTAGAAAGATCTCTTATTGCACTTATGTGCACAAATTTTGACATGTGCCAATGTTGTGGTAGGATTTCCGTTGGTACTTAAATGTCAGTGAAAATTATGCTACGGTAAAATCAGACATAGCACCAATGCTACACATACACACATATAAATCCTGTCCATGTACATGTGATGTTTTTCCTCAGACTAATTAATTTATCCTTCCTTTCTTTCTCTGAAAAAAAAAAAGAAGGAAAAATGGAAACATAACTATGTGATTAAAATAAATTTGCTGTTATTCAGAATAGCTATAAATATACACTATTTGGACAAAAGTATTGGGACTCCTGACCATTTCACCAACAGGGACTTTTGTGACACTGCATTCAAATACATTGACTTTAATAAGTTGGTCCCCCCTTTGCAGCTATAACAGCTTCCACTCTTCTTGGAAAGATTTCCACAAGATTTTGGAGTGTTTCTGTGGGAATTTGTGCCCATTCATTCTGTAGAGCATTTATGAGGTCAGGCACTGATGGTGGACGAGAAGGCCTGGCTCGCAATCTCCATTCCAGTTCATCCCAAAGGTGTTTAATGGGGTTGATGTCAGGGCTCTGTGCAGGCCAGTCAAGGTCTTCCACACCGAACTCATCCAACCATGTCTTTATGGACCTTGCTTTGTGCACCGGGGCACAGTCATGCTGGAATAGAAAAGGGCCTTCCCCAAACTGTGTCCACAAAGTTGGAAGCATAGTGTTTTCCAAAATGGCTTGGCATGCTGAAGCATTTAGTTTGCCCTTCACTGGAATTAAGGGGCCCAACCCTGAAAAACAGCCCCACACCATTATCCTTAGTATCTTAGGACCTTAGTAGTCGTTGACCCCAATCTGCGACTTCACGTGGTCTTCTGCTTCATGGCTGAGTTGCTGTTGTTCCTAAACTCTTCCACTTGCCAATAATACCACTTACAGTTGATCATGGAATATCCAGCAGGGATGAAATTTCACAAACTGTCTTATTGCAAAGGTGGCATCCTTTCACAGTATCACACTTGAAGCCACTGAGTTCTTCAGAATGACCCATTTTGTTTCACAAATGTTTGTAAATGGAGACTACACGGCTAGGTGCTTGATTTTATACACCTGTGGCAATGGCTCTGATTAGAACACCTGAATTCAATAATTAATAGGTGTATCCCAATACTTTTGTCCATAAAGGGTATCTATTGGCAACAACCCAACATGTTAGTTTAAACATTCTGGTCTCATGATGGCATTTACTGTGCAGATTTTAATGGACAAAACTTGCTGATTTGATTCTTAAAAGTTATATAAGTTAAATGAAATTATATTTCCCATGCTTTTCAGCTAATTAATATACTTCTTTTCTGCACATTCATATCCATAATGCGTTAGCACATGTGACTAATAATATGAACAAACTATGATCACTAGTTACCCATTGGTCATCATGGAAATGAGCCAATTGCATTGCCAGTGATTTAATTTTATTTTTTTAATTGTTTTTTACTAAAAGAAAAAGCTACAGAGAAGCCTGATAAATATGTTCTGGAAGGCAGGCACTTAAATCTGACATGTGCTGGTTCTTATTCTCGTATGATTCAGCATAAGTTAACACTGTGTTTAAAGTTACTTCAGGAATATAGGTTTTATAATTTGTATTCAACCCCACAGCTAAATGTCCCTCCCTCTTCCCTGGACCTGTGCCTTCCCATCACCTTCACCACCCACAATCCTCACTGGTAAATGCTTTCCAACCTCTGTCAAGGAAATCTCTCCACCACATGTATTCATTCAGCCCTCAATCTTCAGTTATCATAAAGCTGAATTTTCCTATCAAATGAGCTGTACTTGGATGGCTTTGGTCCGCTATCTAAGAAATTGTTTCCACAATGTGTCAATGAATAATGCGCAGTCCAAATCAGGTAATTTGTGATTTGAGAGTACATTAATACAGAAACTTCCTCAGCAATCCCCTTCTTATACTTGAAATGAGTGGCTATACTATACTGTAAGTTAGCATTTTTCCTAAGAGTGAAAACTTTATGTAGTCCTATGTTATTTTATGTTGCACACCTTCACTTTTTGTAATTCTGTGTTGTCTTATATGTAGCAGCATTGTCCTGGAGGAACGTTGTCTAGTTTCACTATGCACCGTGCCACCTGTACACTCCAGGGCAAAAAGAATGAGGCAAATCCAATATAGCAAAGCTTTTAATGGTCTCAACAGCAAATCATTGGTCAGGAAAATTAGCAAGAATTAAACAAATAGATGAAGTAAATCGGCGTGGTGCAGCTTTTCCCTTGATTTCCTTTAAATGTTGAAGTCTTGTGGGTAAACCTGCAGACGGCTTTTCACAGAAAGAAGAATCCATTTTGTTCCACTCGATGTTAAAGTCTTCAAACAGAAGAGATTTTCAAACAGAACATCCAGTCAAGTTTGTTTAAATTTTATATCATTTACACATTTAAATCTTTTCCTGATCTTTTCATGAACCCAGGACCTTCTTGCTGTGAGGCGACAGTGCTCACAATTGACAAAATGAGAAAAGAAATGTATTTTATGTGCCTACAAGCATGTGTTGAGACTGTGATTGCCTTATACCAAAAGAACTGTATGTTGATATCTCAAATGTTGCTATACGTAAAGCATTTACGTATTTATTAATTTACATTGACCTGCAGAAATTGTAAAAGTATTTGCGTCATAGTATTTTGAAATTGAAACAGGTTTAGGCTTAAGTATGGAAGCAATAAACAAAAATAGAATGCTTTTGCAAGAGGCACATAGAAATAGAAACAAAATCATGAGTTAAAACAAATGACTTTTACTGAAAGAAGAAGAAGAAGAAGAAGAAGAAGAAGAAGAAGAAGAAATGATTGTCACTGAGATTAATTGCTGAAATATTTAGTTTTTGCTGTTTTTGTAATTGTGTGGTGACATTTAGACAAGTAGACCATCAAAACTCATTCAGATAATGCCTCCGTTTTAACACAAATCAGCAAATTTTTGAAGTAATCGTAAATATGAAAAGAAATTTTACTGAAAAAGAAAAATACAGGGCATGTGATGTCTTTTTGAAAAAAGCCCCTATAAAAATATTGGTGTGTTATTGATGTAGACTGGGTATAAATTCAGTTATTGTGACACTGAGTGCCCACCATCACCACCTGCTATTTTTACACCTAAACATAGACTAAATAAAAATACCATTAAATAATACGGAAGTTATCAAAAAAAAAAAAAGTGCAAATTTTTTTCTTTTATTACTAACATTCATTTCCCACCAGTCACCAGACAGCTCTTGCTCTGACAGTCCATTAATTCACTTTGGAAATGGACCACAATTCACCAGTCATTAATCACTTTTGCTTGCGTAGTCAGCCCAAGCCTCCAACATCAACACAAGTTCTGGCCTTTTACACTTCACTGCCATTGCTGGACAATGCTGCTGACTTTCACAAGGTGAGTCCTTGGATTTTGGTTACCAGACTGTGACCCCAATTTCTTGGCCCTACTGTGAGGGGTTTCCCCTTTATAGCTTTTCCTGCTCTAAGTGTCTGCACAACTGGCTTTGATTTGAGCAGTTGCCATGGAGTAATCAAGCTGAATTACATTTCAGTAAATGTTGGTGGCTGTTTGAACACAACAGCAGAGAGACTTCTTGCAGAGTTGTGGTTTGACATTCAGCATATTTGTCATAGGCTAAGAATTTGTGTATAAACACAACCACCATTAGCACGATGCTTATATACAATCCAGGTGTTACATTTCCTTCCATGCTGCGTCTCTAGATGCCTACTAGCATAGGTTTTACATTTTCTACAATGAAACTAGCAATTAGATTGCATCCATGTGGTGAGACTGAATGAAGCTACAGTTAATGGACGGTGAGCAACGCTGCACTATTGCTTGTTAAACCCCATTGTGTTAAATATCAGCATGACAAAATGGCACACATCAGCAAAAGCAAAGATAATGGAAGTGGAGTGGAGTGGAAGTGATTCTCCCTGTGCTTCTTTAATATACAGTAAATACACTTTTGTAGTATTTCTGCACCTATAGAGAATTATATGTCCATAACATGGAGATGTCAGTAGTCAGTTGTAAGACCGCATCAATTATTGGTCTCTAACAGGTGATCAAATATTTTGCTTCAAATGTGCACCGATCGAACTACAGCATCATTTAAGGCATTACTTTATGTTATATGCATGCTTCATTTCCTCCCCAAGAATAAATCTTGATTACTTCACATAAATATATAAATAAATAAATAAATTAATGATTACATCACACATTTAGATCTCAGACTGCTATGGAAACACTTCTATCTTTTATTCTACTATACATTTGATTCCCAGTAATATTTTATGACATGTCACCATCAACACATACATTTTTAATTACCGTTGAGATAGGGAAAAGTTCTTTTGCAGCGTTTGGCAAATCTCAGTCAACTGGCACGTTCGCGTTTCAGCAGTCACCATGCCACCATTTAACACATCTTTAAGTGAAACCTGGCTCCACTCTTGTCTCCAATACAAAAAAGCCTCTTGGACTGAAAAGCCTTACTGGTCAGGGGCCAGATGGATCTTTCATCAGGTAGTAAAAGTTTCAAAGAAAGGGAACATTTCTTTTGAATTAAATAAATGAAGTGTTAACAGTAAAAGGAAAGAATGCCATTTTTTCACTGGTAAAGCTATTTATCTACATTTTACCTCAGATTTCAGGGAAGCTATAAAACTATAATGATATTATTTCACAAACAAAAAGAGGATTTCAAAATGGAACCAACTTTCCAAATGTTTTTTGTTGATGCTGTCACTATAGATAGGCACCATGTGTCTAAATCAAAGGATAATATGTCAGAGCCTTTTAGAAAAAGAACATAATGATCAGAGCGAAATGGATACCCTTGGATTTTATTCATCACTAGTTTTGACTGCTAACCCTCTCTTTACAAACTTTACAGAACCATTTATAGCTTTTCATACAAGTTATATCAATTCTAATGAAACTGCCATTCCAGATATATTTAAGAAGCACCATAAGTCCAGAATGGTAAGCAGATTCTTATTTCTTATTCATTCTTATTCCAATGTATGTTTTAATAGTATACATAAAATATTTGCAGTGAATAAAAAAAATCCAAACACCCCTGGTTCTTTAAACCCTCCATTCTTTGTGTTAGGGGAAAAGAAAATAACTTACAATAACCTGGTTGCACAAGTTGGCATGCAAATCAAATAAGTGTTAAAGTGTCTTTTGTTTGTAATACAGCATTCAGTCTTTATCATCTTAGCACAACTTGTATCATATTCCTGCCTACACTCAGTATGTCAGGTAGCTTTCATACCAAATACAGTTTCCAATATAATATAGACACATTCACTGAAAAAAGTACCAAACTAAAACAATTATAAAAAACATTTCTCTTAGTTTTTAATATGTTATTATGACCATCCACTTGCTTAATATGCACTGCTGGTATCTGCTAATGCATATTTATATACGAGACAGAGAGAGAGAGACAGCGAGAGAGAGAGAGAATCCTCTATTTCCTGTGTATTGTATTTCAATGCTTAATATTTGTTGAAGTTTTGTCAAAATGAAATGAAAAGCATCTGCCTTGTTTCCTTGCCAGTTCCTCAGCTTTCACCACATATGCTTCCTCCATGCATATACTCCTTTACTCTCCTCTCTTTCACCACATAGAAACCATATGGAAATACAACATGCAAATATTGTATCTACAGCATCTCTTGAAGTAACTGTAGGGAAACGCAACCAAATAATGTGCAAGGATTTTTTTGTTGTGGTTGTTGTTGTTTTTCACTCACAGGGGCAATACAAGTGAATTCAATTAAACTGCTGTTGGACGTTAAGCATAGTCTCCATAATTTATAGTCATTAGACAGGAAACATTAATAGCGAGCATTTTGGACGTTTAACATTCCAAATGTGTGACAAAATGAAAATAAATGTCGACATGACAGAATATTATCAGGATAAGCACGATCAGCTTGTTACATTCCACTACGTACTGGTTTTAATTGTGATGGTCATTCATTTTAAGTTTGCGTTCCATTCAGGAAACAGTCTCAAAAAAGAATTTGGTGGAAAGTCTGCACGGATCTTTAATATTTTTTTCCCCCAAGGCAAAAACATATTCACAAAATGCATGAGAACAATGGCAATTGCTTCTATGCTTTTATTCTTTTATAGTGAGTAAATCTAGAGTTAGGAATGATAGATTTCGTCCTACTGACATTTACACAATTAAAACATTAAATGAGCAAGAAACCAAGTTATGCCTTTTAGGTAGCCCAGCCCTGATTACTCTTTTAGCATAGCCTGTGTGGTCAATAGTTTTCATGTGCACCTTTCTCTGGTTTGTATTACTACAGTGAACATAAATGTGTATACACACACACCAACTGAAGAAAGGAATATTATTGGGAACTGAATCACAGGTTTCTGTTAAAGTAAACTTCTCTATCAATATCTAATGGCTTTAATGGTCTAAGAATCCACTCTTTCTTGAAGAAGCTACCAATTCACAATGTATTAGTCTAGTTAACTCATTTGTTGTATTTATTGGAATATTTACCAGTTCAGGCTATGTAAACATGTGTCACCATGAGAACCACTACATGCCTACAGGGCACTAGATCAGAAACTTCACAACATAAAAAAAAGAAATGTGAATAATTTGACTGTCATGTCAAAGTCACTGAGTACACGAGTAGGTTTCTAACCAAATGTTGCACAGAATTTTAATTCAATTTCCAAAAAAAAGTGCAAATAAATGTAAATCACTATGTTTCCCTTAACTACTGTCATGGTGAATATAATGAAGACGAGAAACAAGCTCCAGCCAAACATACCTAAAGAACAGAGTATACTCATTATATTACAATTTATTCCAAAAATCGATTTCTTTTTCTGTTGCCCTTCATCAGGTGGGTGAGAAGCTACAGCATTTTTTTTTTTAATCTACAGTTTAAAATTTGCAAAAAAAAAAAAAAAAAAAAAAAAAAAAACAGGTATGTGGGGAAAATCGCTACTATCATGCATATATCTTCAGTAACCACTCATTCCTGATCAAGATTTGAGTGGGTCTGGGGGTGAGGTAGGAATACTCCCTGAATGGGATACCAGTCCATTGCAGGGCATCGTGCACACTCACATTCACAAACTAATTCAAACCTATGGGCAATGTGAAGTCTACTTATTAGCATATTTTTGAAAGATCACTGCAAACAATTCCCTTGCTACATTTCAGTCTCTATAAGAGAGTCATCACCACCTAACAGGTCATTTTGATGTTTTGCAATGGAGGGCATAATTACCTAGTGGTACAGTGATCGTGTGATCTGTTTAGAACAGTTTGGTATAACGTACATTATAAATCAGATATCAATACCATAAAAGGTAGTCTGCAATGGACAGTTCATTGTTAAAGCTGCCATGTATTAAAATAAGATATTTATGAGTAACAGTAAACAAGATGCCAACACTCATTCAAAACTCTTCCATAGATGGAAGGCAGGAATGTGGTTTTAAAATAAGGACGGCAGCCTACTGAGTTTCCCATGACAGCATTTCTGGATCACATGCTTTTGTCCTTAGTAGAGGTCAAACCAAACATAGTATGTTTATTTACTGCTTTTTGGTTAGATATGTTTTGGCTACTTCATTTTCCACCCTTCACTTTCATACCATCAAGCATCACAGAGAAAGAAAATCATGTTGGGCTTTATGATTATCATACTTGTAACCTCTATCACTGGTAGTGCGTCAGTTTGAGAAATTGTGGTGGAGATTGATTTTCAGCAAGTGGCTCATTTGTCAGACATTAGTCATTGACAAAGACGGCTTAAGCCTGGGAAACTTTTTGTCATGTTGTTTGTTGATCATTTTTATTAAGTCAAATTTTATTAGAAAAAGCTTTTCCTGTTCATGAAAGGTATGAAACTGTGATATTATAGAAATAACAAAATGTAGAATTTGCTTTATATTGCAACAGCTGTTTTTTCATTTACATTATATAAGCAACACACAGTGCTGCCAGCTCCACCCCTGAGTATCATTAGTTGCATTTGGTAAGCTTCGAGCTCTCACGCCATCTCTTTAACCTCAATGAAGCACTCAGATGTCCAAAACCTCAACCGTTATACCTGCTCCAAAGAAATCCATACACCTGTTGCTCTGACCTCTAAAACCTACTAAAAATCTTAAGAAACATGTTTTAACTCAACTCAGTGACCTCCAGGCTGGATGTCATACAGTTTGCCTTTACACCAAACATGTGTGTGAATGATGCAGGCCACATAGATCAGCAACTGATGTGGCAACATCTGGACTGCCCAGAGACATATGCAGTCATTCTGTTTGTAGATTTAACTTTGCATTTAACACCAGTCTAGATCTCCTACAGGCCGAAATTTCCCAGCTGTACATGCAGGATCCCTATAAACACTGATCAACAACTAGCTAACAAAAAAGGAAACGACATGTGATGCAAGGTTAATGAGTCTGCTTACAGACGGGAGACTTTACTGACCATGTCTAAAGCATGCATTTAGGGAAATTATTCCGAGCAAAGATTACAAGACAGAGGAACAGCTTCTTGCCTGAATTGCATGGACATGTCAGACAGATGCTTGCGAAAGATAAATGTACTCAGTGCACATAGCTAATTGTGAATAGAACTGCACTGGGGTGCTTTGACACCCTAATTTTATTTATTTATTTAATTTCATTATTTTCTGTCTTATTAGCTCTAAGGGTAACGCAGCAGGTTGTGGTGTTTTTTATATTCACTCCTCAAGTCCATGTTACTTAGTTATGCTTGTATACATAAAACAGAATCGAGCAAATGTATGAAATGGAGTTTCTGTCCGATCAAAAGTGTAGGATAAACTGTACCTGGCTTAGTGTGTTTTCTTTTTACAATCAGAATCTATCCCACACTCAATACATCCTCAACACATACTCAGCATAGCAGATGAGAAAAAGAGAAAAACTGTTCAAGTGAGAATATACTACTACTACTATTACTACTACTACTACTACTACTACTACTACTACTACTACTACTACTAATAATAATAATAATAATAATAATAATAAT
>JAQQZR010000020.1:10733700-10776686 GCA_030068235.1 Notoglanidium macrostoma | reverse complement strand
CCCAGGGTGTACCCCACCTCTCGCCCGAAGATGCTGGGATTGGCTCCAGCTTCCCCGCGACCCAGACGGATAAAGCGCTATGGATAATGGATGGATGGATGGATAATAATAATAATAATAATGATGTATGTTCTAGATACAAGCAACTAACCTAAAAATTCAGCTAACATACTGAACCAAGGTACCTACTTAGTATAATCAACATCCACAATATTGACACTAAAGAGTGCATACATTTGGTTCATATTAAATATACTTGCATACAACATTTAAATATGCGGAGACTTTAAACAGATTATGTACTTAAAACAGACAGAGCCTTTAAACAGATTAAGTTTCTAATAGAGTCTGCGATCAGAAAGGATTCTTTCAGAGTGACAAAGAAATATCTTTTCCTGTAAACTCAGCCAGTGATAAATGATTCTGAAGCTTCAACCAATTGACACATCTGCTCGACTGTCATTTATAATTCAACGTGTTCAGGGTAGATTTTGGCCTCGAAAAAATCCAGGCCACTGTTGACACGGACTGCAGCTAGCCTGCTGATGGTTTAACTAGCATGATGTTTTAATCTGGGCCTGTGTTTGCTATAGGGTTTGATTTCAATTTCAGTTCCCATATCTGTACTTACACACGAGGTTTGGTGCCTTTAGCAATTATACGAGATAATTGAGAGATAGTGACAATTGAAAGTCAATTTTCTTTTCTCATTTTTTGAATTCATATTACAAATCTTTTGCATGCAATAAACAATACATTTGTGTAATAATAAGATAGTATTATTATTATTATTATTATTACTATTACTACTACTACTACTACTACTACTACTACTAATAATAATAATAATAATAATAGGCCTCATATACACATACACAAAAAAATTTTGGATTTCTTTGTAAAAATTTACAGACGGTTAAGTATTTTATTATTTTTCTATTTTGCCATTTTTCAGATTAAGTGAACAAGTAATTGAAAAATGATTTGTTAGAATTCCTACAAGTTTGCATGAGATCTGGCTGTTGAATTGAACTAAAATAAAGTAGTGTGAGAGTCATGTCTGTTCACCCACAAAGAATCTTCTGGTGGTCACCTGGTCTCCATCAGTCCATTAGTAAAATGTAACACTGGCAAACACAGCTAATCTATGCGATCATACTGTGATATAGCGTTAATGTGGAAAGTCTGGTTCCCACACAAAAGCTGACCTCATTTCAATGTGTCTAGGATAATTTAGAAGCAACTATCTGTGTCTCATTTGGAAAAATCATGCTCTGACACACCAGGAAGCTTGACTTCTCCTTGATGTCAAGTCGCACACAGTGTCATAGCATCACTATGACAACCAGCACTATTTCTGCTACAGAGCCAGTTGGCACTGTTTCTGACTGCAGTTTTTCAGTGGCGAAAAACAGGGGCACTTTTATACCACACCATATTAAGGCATTGTCCATTCTTCATTACTCCCATTCTACATTTGTTCCTCTAGGAAAATGGAGGAAATGCCTCAGTGCAACCACAAAGCCCGTTTTTCAAAGAAGGGCTTGTGAAATTCAAGAAAAAAATCCCTTCCCATATTACAAGAAACGCATCCTCACATCTGCCTGAGACATGCCTATATGCATGGACACGCATGATGTCAAACTAACTTGTAGTCAAGTAATAATGATACCTTGGAGAGAATTACACAATCCATATTTCCAAATGGACAGAAAATTGCTCCAAAACCTCATTTACAGCTTTTGTTTTTAGAGTGCATTAGCCCACACTTGTAAAAAGTGCAGATGTTCCTGTGCTCTGTTGCGCTCTCTCTCTCTCTCTCTCTCTCTCTCTCCCACACACATGCACACACACAGATTCTTTGTTCCCAGCATTTGTGTGAATTAAGTCATACTTCTGACTCACGTGCTACTCGGGTTAAAGTGTTTTTGGGGACCATGATGGACACATCAAAAGACAAGTCTGGCTACTTCAAATTCATTAAATCCTTTTTCAATATCACGACTGAGATTACTTGAGCTCTGGAGAATGTGTTGCTGTATTTCAGTAATCTTTGTTATAAAAACATGTCACAAGAACATCCTCAGTGAATGGTGGTAGAAGATGCTACTAGAACAAGCTCTTCTATCCTGCCTTTTTATTGTCTATTCACTTCATAGTTCTGCAGGAATAAAAGCTTCTTGACTTTGAAGTAGACAAAACACAGTCAACCTCCACACCTGTACAGCAGAAAACTATGCCTAGTCTAAACAGCTGGTGAGAACCTTAGGAAGGCTGGAGGATGAGGAGATAGTGTGTTGGTGTTGTTCTCTGAGGTTGTGTCAGGATGTCCCTAATGAGAAGCACATGGTTCGTGAAAATCATAGAATTCTGAAAAGACTATCATTTATCTTCAGAGCCTCAAGATGGTAAACAAATGCATGTAAATGTTCCAGTATGGTTGGCAAATGTTATTGGTATAAAAGAGAGAACTGGAGGATTTAGCACATTTTCTTGGTGTCACAAAATGCCACATGGGTCTTGGATTGTGATCCGGGACCAGACTGTGTGGGCTCAGCAGCAACTTCTAGGCTTGTAACCAGAAGGCCTTGAGTTCAAGTCTTGCCGCTGTTGGAAATTTGATTAAAAGCCTTATTGCTAAACTGCTTGGATACAACTGTATTCTACCTTACCTGCAAGTTACTTATGACAAAGTATTGACCAAAAGAAAGTAGCATAATTAATAGTAGGAATTATAAATAATTAGGAGCATAATAAGTATAAAACAAATCCAAAGCATCAAGCACCAAGACACCAAAGGCATTTCTTAAAACAAAAAACCTTACCAAGTAAAAACAGGCTAATTTATTGAATATTTATGTGAAATTTATGGTGACCTGTAAGGGTAAATTACAATAATTACTATAATGACAAAAACATGAATGATGTATTTAAGTGGTGGCCTAAGTAAGAAAAAAATGTAAGTGATGGAAAAGGAGGTGGTGTCATGAGTTTATAGTGACCTGATGTACGTCTGTAAGGATTAAGCTGGGCTTTAAAGAATTCAGAGGAAAATTTGCTGTGTTAGCTTCGTAAAGATTCTAAAACCCGTGCATGGCTTTGTAAGTCAAAAGACAAAAATCACACCACAAATTATGTTTCATAAAGAAATAATGCATCAGCATGACCTTGCAACAAAGCTTCCAACACAGAACAGATTCTTTCCAGAAAACTTAAGATTCCCATGACATTAGGGAGGTAGTTGTGTTTGGATGATTTACTGCAACCACAGGTTCAAAGCTGGACATTTTTATAAAGTAGTAATCCGGGCTTGCTGGAATAAATAGGCTAGCAGGGCTAAGCTTTCTCTCTCTTTCAAATAAAAAACAAATATATGGTTCAATATTTGGCCTCCACATTGTCTTATTCACTGTTAACAACTGGATTAAAGTGGATTTACAAGAGTGCCACCATGTAAAAATACACTGAACAGAAGTCTAATTTCTGTCTATCCCAGACTGATGATTCATAGACTATTGCTGGCAGTTTGTCCGATGATTGCACTTGGTGGCACACCTCTAGATTGATTATGCATTTACTGACTGCTCCCCAACCCCATACATGTGAAATACAATAGTGGACGTAATAAACGTGAATCAGGTGAGAATTCTTTCGGTGGGAAAACCAGTAATCAGTAAATATACTAATCAAACCATCAAAAGCTTCACAGTCCCCTCCAAAACAATTGGATCAGTGACATTTTGCCTCTGTACACCACCACAATGGATTTGAAAAGAAGCCATCAAGATGTGTTGAATTGAAGACTTTCAGCATTAATTCAAGGTGTAACAAAAATATTGCATTCACTGTTTAGGAATGACAGCCATTTTTAGAATAGCCCACCATTTTCACAGACTCAAAGTAACTGAACAAACTAACAAATTTGATGGCTTCTTTTCAAATCCATTTTGGTGGCGTACAGAGGCACAAATATGAAAATTGCATCACTGTTCCAATACATTTGGAGAAGACTGTATGCAAGGCTATGCAGCTACTACAGATAGCTTCAGCCATGGTCTCAGTTAGTTCAGCCTTACCCGATTACATGAACTCAGAGAAGAACATAAGCCCTTTCAGAAGTGTAAATTTTGGAAATGCAATCCTTTACTTTTGTTACAGTGACACTTTTGAAGCCAGACATGCGAAGTCAATTATGATAGTCGGTTATTTGTTAATTTACAGAAAATACTTCAGATGTTCAGATGGATGTTTTTATACTTATCACCTAATTTAGTGAAAGGCAGATGTGTTATGTCTGAAACGAATACAAAGCATAATTTCCTGTAATACGGGTAAATGCTTGGCATCTCTGTAATTTACAGCGTCAGTGAACTGAAACTGTTGAATTGCTGAACTCATGGTTGCATTGTTTTTTATTTGTTAATTTATAATGGCTTGATTTTTCTGGCTGACTTCTTTGTTACAATCCCCCTTGAGTTTCGAAATGAATTAAAGGCTGTCTATGGGATATCTGGCCATATAATCAAGGCTTTGGAACTAAAAGGGGTACAAGTGACATTCAGAAATGTTTGTATGTGGTTGTAATTTTGGTTTGTGCAATTGCTGGTATAACAGGTTTAATCCATTAAGCTGCTGTTACAAAGGATTATTTTTCTTACATTTAAACATCAGTAGCTTTTTTTGGATGCACACAATATTGCATTATACTTTAAAAAACATAATCATTTACTGCATTGAATAATCTTGGGCCTTAACCTTAAGCATTAAGTAATTTTAAGTAATGATAAAGTAACAACATGATTTAACACATGTAATGATTATTTGTTTGAATGATAACGTGTTAATTACTTTGTTAATGTCACTTGGGGTCTATTAATGCTGAAGTAAATGGTTGGTTCAAGTTGTTCGTGTCAGTTAAGGGGACCTTAAGGTAAAAGATTTATTAGTAATCATTTTCAAAGAAAACATCTAGAAGTCCAAAACTCAGCAAAGGAAGATAAGTGAAGATACACTATTTGTTTTACTCTCGCAGTTCTTGTACAATCTAAATCTGTATGTTAGGTTATATGTAAACCATAATGTAACAAATATAGCATGTTTAACCATTTGCGATTTAGGAGCATCACTAAGAGGCTCTTAAAGGAAACATTCAGCACAACTGCTCTCACTTAACCTGCTATGAAATTACACCCCAATTACGCTATTCAAGAAAAATAGGAAACAGATAAAGAGCTCATTTAGAACCAAAGAAGCATAAAAAGGTATGCTATGATTTTAACCATATCATATCAATAGCATGAAAACAGTATCAAGTGGGTCTAAAACTTAGGAAACACTGTTCCAAACCACAGGCTGCAAACCAGAAATAAGACTTGGCACCTAGTTTTGCCCTGTTTTTTGTCACTGTTTAAAAGAAAGTATTTCATCATTTGCTATAACTATGGCTCTGAGCCTGAATATGAGTATCCCCAATTGTTCTGTGAAATAGCCCATAATTACACGCCACGAGGGATCCTTAAGTATTGTCAAACAACAAAGTATGTACAGTCCTCAACCAGATATCAATGCCGTTTGGTTTCAGTATTCCAAACGATGGAGAAATTTAACACAGACCTTGTACAAATTTTCCAATATGG
Source organism: Notoglanidium macrostoma (assembly GCA_030068235.1). Lineage (NCBI taxonomy): Eukaryota > Metazoa > Chordata > Actinopteri > Siluriformes > Auchenoglanididae > Notoglanidium > Notoglanidium macrostoma. Next base: position 10,771,050 of record JAQQZR010000020.1, on the reverse strand, counting down.
GACAGATTTCGATCCATTCAAGAAAATAATCTTTATATCCTGTGACACCATTACTAGGTAATAATGCTTGGAAGATTTATTGTGAATAGAAGACCACCCGCATAATACTCCACATGTTTTACTCTATCCAGCCATCCATTATCTTTACTGCTTATCCACTAAGGGACGTGCAGAACCTGGAGCCAATCCCATCTGACTTTAGGCGAGAGACGGGTACATCCTGGGAAGGTCGACAATCTATCGCAGGCCTAACACAGAGACAAACAAGCATTCACACTCATGTTCACACCTATGGACAATTTAGAGTAACCTAATTTGCATGTGTTTGGGCTATGGGAGAAAATCACAGTGCCCAGAGGAAATCCACACAAGCAAAGGGTAAACATGCAAACTCTGTGCAGAAAGACCCCAGTCAGCCAGCAAGTTCAAATTCAGAACCTTCATTCAGGGTTTTTTCCTTGATCTAGCTCATGCTTACTAAGATATGCAATGTGTGTTACATGTGCACTGTAAGGCCAGAGGTTTCTGGACAGCTGACCATCAGACCCATGTGTTCTTGTTGAACATCTCATTCCAGATTTTGTCTCTCTTTTGCTGTTATAATAATCTCTGCAGTTCAGGTAAAGTTTTCCTATAGATTTTGGAGTGTGGCTGTGCAGATTTGTGCTCATTCAGCTACAAGTGCAAGTGAGGTCAGGCACTTCCACTGGTGTTCAGTGATCTCAAGATCAGGGTGCTGTGCAGGATGCTCGAGTTTTTCCAATTCATCCTTGTCAAACCATGTCCTCATGGAGCTTAGTTTTTACGCAGGGGCATTGTCATGCAGGAACATGCTTGGGCTTCTTAGTTCCAGGGAATGGAAAGTGTAATGCTACAGTATACAAAGACATTGTATACAATTATGTGCTTTCAACTTTGTGGCAACTGTTTGGGGAAGGAACACACATGGGTTTGATGGTCAGGTCGACAAACTCCTGCCCATAGTATGTATTATAGAATTTACCCTACATTAGGATACAGATTTTTTGGTGTTTGTTGGTGCAGACATGAGCATATTCAGAGCTGGCAACTAAAGTCCAAAAGTTACATCTGTATTTATGTAGGGAAAGTTATTCACTTTCACAGATGGCCTAAGCAACTGCTTAAGCCAATGTTCTAGGCTCCTCAGTGAGATTATGCAAATCACCTGTGTACATGCTTTCATGGTTGCCAGATTTGTCCTGAGCAGGAGCATCCAGGAAGGTGGTTTTCAGTGGTGTCTACACAACCAGCTTTAAACACAGCCACTTGTGTTTCTAGATGGTTTGAGAGATAAGCTGACTGAGCAGTTACAGCTCACTTTAAAAAAAAAAAAATGGTAATTGGGATTAGTATGTTATTTCTAATGTCCTCTGTGCAGAAAAAAAACCTTTTGTGGATTTGAACGTAATGCTACTATTAATTAATAAATAGTGTCATATTTCTGTATGGGTGGCACCGTGGTGCAGTGGTTAGCACTGTCGCCTCACGGCAAGAAGGTCCTGGGTTCGATCACCGGGTCAGCCAGGGTGCCTTTCTGTGTGGAGTTTGCATGTTCTCCCCGTGCATGCATGGGTTTCCTCCGGGTGCTCCGATTTCCTCCCACAGTCCAAAGACATGCAGATTAGGTCAACTGGCTAATTGTCTGTGTTGGCCCTGTGGTGGACTAGCGACCTGCCCAGGGTGTACCCCGCCTCTCGCCCGAAGATGCTGGGATTGGCTCCAGCTTCTCCGCGACCCAGACGGATAAAGCGGTATAGATAATGGATGGATTTATTGGCTGGATTTATTACTGGTTCTCGCTCGAGCTAGTTTCACGCTAGAGAAATGGACTTAAATTCAGGGTCAGAATCACCCATAATTGAGACCTGTCTCTGTTTTACTCAAATCTCATCCTGTGTGGGTAAATCTCAAATAATTAAGTCTCAGGTTACATCTAATGTCTGAATACCAATTTGTGATTCAACTATGACTGCAGCCCATAACATGGATATTCTGGAGGACTTTAACTTTTAAACAGGCCTTCCTAATATCTCAACATTCCTGATTCTGATATTTTAATGATGTTTATGAAAGTGCTTTGCCATGTGTCCAATAAAATAGATTCTTTGGAATCCACTAACTGCTCCATATGTTTTGCATTTTCATGGTGCTGTTGTCAATGTCCTTGTTGTGCTTAATGAATGAAGGGGAGCCTTTGTTTTGATTTGGGCACGAACAATATAGTGATTTGATATGCACAAGATGGTTCTTGTTGGGTGTATGCTGTGTTGAAAGACCACTTGGATGCACATGGTCATACTAGAAGATTTATTATTACTCCCATAAATGAGTTTTAAAAGCCTATTTGATGCATCTTTGGAGAGTACAGCCACAAATAAGCTAGTGAGCTTAAACTGATTCCAGCTCAAATCAAATCATATCAGTTTCTAGACTGTCTCAAACTCAAATATTACTTCAGCTCAAAGGCGCATCTGTCACATGCTGTATATATGGCATGTATAGGTTAGGTGCAGATATAAAAAATTCTGTCATGTAGATCACAAATTTCCTTTACTCACAGGGTTATTAAAATCACAATTTGATTAAATAATTCTAGCAAAATGTATTACCTGACAAAGGGAGCTCCAAAAGTATAGTTGAAACAATTTTTATTGATAAGTACTGATAGGTGATGCTGCAGTATTCTGTCTGAGAATTTGCTGCAAGTTGTTTATGCTGATTTTGTGAAGCGTATTGTGTAGTGTGAGGTTAGTTTTGGCTGACAATTTGAATTCTAAAGTGTTTTACATTGTCAATATAAAATTTATAAGTGAATTTGGACTAAATAATAATAATTAAATTCAGCTGTAATGTACGTTGCCAAGACTTGATATTCTGTTTGGTTTTGCACTCTGTGCAGGCAAATCATTTGAAGGATTTGTGTTGCCATAATAAGGTTTCAAGAAGTTTGTATTAATCCAATAAATAATGTCGGAAAAGCAGTTAATCAACTGATAAACACCACATATTCTTATTAGGTGTAATACCATGGAAAGCAATGCATTATCTGAAAGAAAAAAAAACATTTTAACTTCAGTAGAAATTTAACCTCCTTCCATAAATGTGTCTCTTTATAGAAAGTGTCACCATATTTATTTATTTTTTTTGTTAAATTGCAACAAATTTTTAATCTGTTTATTATTAGGCTTAGATTATGTTAAGCACACACCATACAAGGCAATTCTTTGATATATAAAAAGTTTGGTCTAATAATCAAGCCTTGAGGTACCCCTTTAATAGTGCCTAACTATTACATATGTATAAAACCATTTCATAACAATCCAAGATTAGAAGTCTATTGATTAGTTGATTAGAAATCTAACAGTTTATTGGAAAATGCTGTGTCCATGCACAAATCGGAATTTAATACGTGTTGGTACTGAGGAGAAGAAACACTAGGGAGTATATGTGCAGTACCAATATCTGTTTTTCATTGAAATCAAAGTACAGTTAAGAAGTTGATCTGCTTAAGCCCTCAGCCTATTGTTCATTACCCAGATCCTTAACCCTGACCCCTCATAAAGGATCATGCCAAAAGCCAGGTTTAAACCTGGGACTTTTAGATCCATAGTCTAATGCTCTCCCAACTGAGCTATTTCAGCACAAAATTATGTCATTGGTACTTGAAGTATGCTGTTGAGAGATTTACAGTACTGAATAATATCCTAGGATCATTTCAATTACTATTAAAGTCTTTATGCGGGTGAAAAACTGCTGCATCTCAGAGAGTAATAGACTGGCCTATAGGATTTAATGGCAAACTCTAGTGTTACTCAATTTTCTATCATTTTTATAGCAATCAGAAGTCTTTTTTATGCAGTTGCAGTTGAACCATTTTTACTACTTAACAAGTACTACTTTTTAGTTTACTCATTCATTCATATTTAAATGAGTTGGCACACCCACATCTAAAACATAAATTAACTTGTATGGTAAATCCCATCTTCTTTTTTTTTTTTTTTAATTTACATTACAGGAAAAATGGGCTGAAGAGTCATCTGAAGAAAAGCTTTTGTAAATTTTGCAAATTGTAGCATATGCAAATCCCAACATTAAAGCGTTTTGTATATCTAGTTCTCTACAGAACAGTTTTATTGCTTCTTATTATCAGACTTCCTGGGGTTCCTCGTGTAGCCTGCTGCCACTTCTGGGTTCTTCCCAATTGTTTTCCTAACACTTGATACTTTAAAAATTTCTGTTCCATAATGGATAATGGATTTTGTTTATGAGCCACAACATTCAAGAAGAATTCCTAAACACAGGACAAGCCTATTTATTCCCAATGCTTCGTAGTAGCGTCTAGGTCTAGTAATTCCAAGCAGCGACTCAGACGATTAGCAGGAGGAACATTATAGCTACTGTCACTAAAATAGATTTACACACGGGTGAGGAAATGAAGGGGCTCCAAGAGGAGCGACTCCTGTTGTGCAAATTGCCGTGGCTCTCAAACTCTCCTCTGCCTCCTCTGCTCTTTCCATGAGGTAATGCTTGGCTCAGAAAAGTGTTATGAGTTAATAGTTCTGCTAACAGTCTAGAAAGAAGAAAATCTTATATTGCACTTTAGAAGCAGTGATATATACATGCGGAAAACTTTCCTTGTGTGACTTCTGGTTTGTCTCAATGATTGCATCAGCCACTTCTATAATTACAAAGTTTAATCATGGTGATCTATAAGAACTGGATGTAAATGAAGTAAAGTATTACATCATTAGAAAGATAACATTAGACTATCCCAGTGTTTTCTGCCGAGTCAAACTTAGCACATAATAATACACATACAGCACAGTAAGTGTTTGCTGCTGATGTCTCGAATCTGATTGGTCAGAAGGTGTTGAGTCATTTTTTATAGCAGCAGCTCAGACAATAGATCTGGCTTCTAGGTGCACATAAATATGAAACACTCGTTCTAATACATTAGCATTTACATTTCCAGTAATACCTAATACAAAGACTTGTATGGTGGATGTGCGGTGTTTGTTGATATAGTAAATTTTTCTATGAGGAGACATTTGTTTAACAGTTTTAGAAGGAGTCCTCAAAGTGTGCTTTGTAACAGTAAGTGTTAAGACCAATGCTTTAAACTTTCTGACTTCAGCCTGAAGTATTCTGGCTTACTAACCTCAGGAGAGAAAAAAGAGAGGCTGGTGAGGCAATGGCTGTTTTTGCTGGACTGGACATTCCATAATATTAAATGTAACTATAAACAAATAAAAAGCATGATGTTTTGTTCTTGAATTAATAAAAAAATAAATAAAAGCTGGTGTCTGGCAAACTGCCTTGGTATAAAAGGAATAAAACACTTCTGGTTGTTTTCAAGTGGTGGAGGTGTTGACCGCGATTTGTATTCATTGCATCAAGTTTCTTATTTATTCTTACACTATGCCATCATATATTCCATATAATCCCAGATATGTGTAAAATCGGCTCGACTATTTGCTCACACGGTCTGTATTCCTGTTTTTGCTTTTTCTCTTTGCCAAAGCATTGTTAAATGCTCCTATAGGCTATTACATGTCCAGTTGTATCTATCAGAACTCCTTAGACTGAATAATGGATAGTTAGAACTCACTTGAATATCATTTTAAATTACTGATTCTCCACTTTCTCCTATTGTTCCTTATAGTATGGTTTGGATTTTGCCACCATCCTGAGATCACATCCCATCCAAAGCTGCATTCCTCCAAAGGGCTGATCTGGATCACAGAGCGACTTCAAAGGCTGAGCGTCAGTACAAGCAGTGCTCAGTTCTGTCCTCACACCTTTTACTCAGGGCTTTTGATTGAAGCCCAGGCATGCATGGGTGAAATATGGCAGAACTGCCCCTTTAGCTCTAAATTACTGAGAGAGTGAGAGAGGTACCCACAGGAATGTGCTGCTTTTCTACAGAAACTTTAATGTCTTTGAACTAAATCTAAGCCATGGATTTTATTATGTAGCTTGTATTATTCATTATGTAGCTTCTGTCATCGTAAATCAGTTAAAAAATTGATCCTGCCTCCACTAAAACTTTAATCAGAAATACTAGTATAAAGTAGTATTATAAAGATAAAAATACTACTATAAAGATTGTTCATTTTTATCTGTTTATCATTGGTGTTTTGTTTTTTTTCATAAATCTATCCCATTTCATTCATTACATTTAACTATAGATTAAATCAGCTTTTAATCTGTGTGATATTTTGGTCCATTATCAAATCCTTCAAAAGTTGGCTGTTTGAAGCTTAAAAGTGTGTAACAAATGTATGTATTTTTACCCCAGCTCACTTGATTTCTCCTGTCTGATTGGTCAGAACGTGTCGATTCATTTTCTATAGCAGCACGGCTCTGACAGTAATGCCGACTGTCATACAAATAACAGATTCACAGTTATTGATAAATATGTCATTTTTGAGATGATGTTTTCTGTGATGAGAGGTTTGTTTAGCAGTTTTGAATATTTGAAGTATGCATTGGAACAGTCAGAAATGAAGCTGTAACTTTATATTTTCGGACATGAGAGTCTTCAGCACAAAAGAATTGATGCTTTGTGATTTCTCAATAATATGACAAGGTGCAGTATCTTCAAGAGGAAAAAAGAGATGGAATGACTGTTTATAGCTGCTACAATATAAGTAATCACAGGTATTATCCTGCTTCATGAAAGTTCCAAAACATGAAGTGTAACTGTAAATGGATAAAAAGAATTATGTGCTATTTTAATAAATAGAAAATTGTTTCAGCGATATAAGAGGAATAAAACAATTGCTCGTAAAGGAAAATAATCAACATCCGGGAGTTACCAATAACTCTGCTTTGTGTAGGTCACACCACCCTGTCATTGGTTATTTCCTATAACAGAAGGTCATGTTGTGTTTTATTCCTTGCTGATGCCTAAAACTTTACCTTTTACATTTTTTATTGAATAATAAATTGTTTGCAATGGATTTCTTTTCACTAGACAAAAGGAAAAAAAAAAACTACATGAAGAAATCCATAACGTGTGAATATCCAAGCCGACACAGGACACCTCTATTTTGGCTGATGTTGTGTAACATGACTTGTATTTACATGAAAGAAAATGATAGGCTCTTATATCTTATGATGTAATAACACTTGGCTGTCACATGTTCGGGACTACTAACTTCCTGTTTTTTTTTTGTTTTTTGTTTTTTTAAATGCACCAAAATTAAGGGAGTAAATATTTTTGCAGTCAACTGAATTCTTCTGAGAGAGTTTTTTCTGAGAGATTCTTCTTTTTTGGCTTCTTGTCTCACACTCCACTGATAAACTTTCATTTTTTTGTCATGGATCCTGTTTGAAACAAATGTGACACTGTTGTATATTTTCAGTAGTTTTATTGAAAAATGCCTCCTCTGTTTCAGAAATAAATAAGAAAATAAGGCTATGGAATTCACAAGTTGCAGTTACAAACATGAAGCAGCAATACTATATCCATAGTCTTGCACACAAATGTCAACTGCGTTTGATAGTGATAACACAACAATGAGAACAACTATATTCTGATTAAAAAATTTTTAAAAAGAAAATAAAGCAAATAAACTTCCTAAATATACACGACAGACATGCAATTCCACCTTTGGTAAAACATTGGCTGTGAGTTGATATAAAAAACTGATAAATATTTGGTTTAGGATAATGTAACGGAGGCCACGTGTTACTGCGGATGAAGATGAAATGATCGTTTCTCGGGTGATGAAGGCAAATAGCGTTAATGACTGACATGTGGGTGTGAATTTGACATGTGCTATGCTTTATGATCATGCTGGCAGGAAGCAGAAAGTGTAACTACTTCTCACCAGCAATACTTGTACACGGTGTGATTTAGCATAATGGAGCAGACAATTTACAAGCGCACAAGGGGAGTAGCTAAAGAAAAAAATGTGCAGAGCCTCTGTCATATCAAGTTTATAAATCTTCATGATGGCATGGAAAAAAAAAAACCTTTACATTTATGCAAAGAACATCTTTTTTTCATGACGTTGTCCATTTGAATTGTCTTCGGGTCAGCGATCTCTTGCGGCGCTCGCCGGGTGAAAGCTCAAAGTCTTCTTCGGGTATTTCATATTCACGGGGCTCGGGTTCACGAGGAACCGCTTCTGCTTGGAAATATCATTTTGCCCAGTTGAGCAATAAAGTAACAGCACACTTAAAGTCAACAAGAGCATTGTGTTGTAATACCACAGCCATAACACTAAGATTAGAGCAGAAATATGGGTTGGAAAATAAACGACACTTTGGGACTGATAAAGAAGACAATGAAATGGGCTCGTTTTGCTTTTTTTTTTTTTTTTTTCTTTTTTAACCATTTTTGATGAGTAGAATGAGACATTGACATAGGAGCACTGAGTTCAATGGATATGGGAATGGGAATATTTAAATATCAGACATATTGGAATATTCAAGTGTGTGACATGAGTCACTGTAACACAGCTCAGACGCTGGTTGAGGAATATCAGCTAAAGAATTTACGACAGAAGAGGAGACATTCTAAGAATACCATCTCTGCTATCATGTATACAAATATCTTTCTTAAAAAAAAAAAAAAACCACCAGGGTCACATATAATAACGTATGTGGTTCAAATTGGCCCTGAGCAAAGTCAAAGGGAATATCACTTATGGCACATCATCTTTAAAAAAAAAAAAAAAAAAAAAAAAAGGCAATCATATTGGCATTCAGCAAACAGCAGAATACAAGGCACAAGCTGGCTACTGGTGTTAAAACTAATTTTAGTGAATTTGGGGTAATTTACAAGGCACAATTAGTTTATTTACAGATTGAAAAAGAAAAACCAAAGAGTTAGGCTACACATCAGCTGTTCTGGCTATAAATCCTCTTGGTTAGTAGGTTGTTGTTGTTGGTGTTGTTTGTGTTTTATGGGTCATGCTCCTCCAGCCGCCTGTTTGCCGTTTGGCTTCAAGATTGTAAACAGGCCACTGCATTGCTGCCATCACCCGTGGCGTTGGCGGTTAAAGTTGCGGCAAACTCTTGTTAGTACCAGTCCGTTATTTATATTTGTGGCATTGTGTTTGTTTGTGGCTTTATATTGTTTTCTATAGTGTTCATTAATCATGTTCTCGGTGATTATCCTCACAGGACAAAGCTCAATCAGGACTCACTCATGATTTCAGAGTGAAAGCAGCACAGGCGCTTTAGAATGCTTACGAACCTGGAACAGGTCAGAGAGCGTGTTAGAGTTCTGAAACTACATCAGCAGGTTTTCACATACCTGATGCTAGGTTAAAAAAATCTATTGGAAACCTCAGTGCTAATGTAATTGTGAGGTTGCTATGCATGCACTATGCTAATGGATAGACATGCATGCACTATGCTAATACATGCTATAGACGATATTAGTGGTGTTTTCTCATGTTACGCGGCAGGTTTCTTTGTGAGAAATGCTACATACCTCTGTATTGCTGGCCGTTATATGGGATCCCCACACACTGAGAGGAATCGCAGTAGCCTGGAGGGCCTGGTGGTCCTCGAGGCCCTGCAACACCATTACGGCCAGGTGGACCACGAGAACCTTGAGCACCGCTGGGACCTGGAGGTCCTTGTCTAGACTCACCTGGCGAGCCTGATTCAGAACGAAGCAACTTACTCAGAATGTTTTTATTTTTTATTTTTAAATCACTCATCCAGTCAATATGCAACTCAGGAGACAAGCAAAAATAATAAAGATAAAGGGTAGAACATTGGTGGAAAATGAGTTGTTGAAAAGTGAATAGTTTTGATGAACCGGTAAATGGTATTGAACTGTAGAGTTATCTACTGTAGGTTTATTTCATATTTGCTCACTTCTAGTTAAACTGTGCTACATGAGGGATTTTCTTTTTATGTTTAAGACAGTATAAAGAGAAATATTCACGTCTGAGAGGGAAAGAGTTATGCTACAAATTGTCGGCCAGTTACTATTATATAAGAGTGTAATAGGAACACGAGGAACAGTAACACGCTTGGGATGGAAAATTCTTCTGTTCAGGGTAAGGATGAGGAGAACCTTATTGTTTTAAAAAGCCCAGTAAAAACAAGCTAATGGACGTTCACGTTCATTCAAATACCATGATGAAATCAACCAAACTAAAATGAAAAAGACTGGTGACATCTGTACTGACAGCTATTTAAAGGGAACGATTCAGGCATGTGGTTTTGTGTGCATTTGAGCATGAAAATTCTTACCAGGTGGTCCAGGCAGGCCTCGCTGTCCTCTCTCTCCAATCCCCGGACTTCCCCTGTCACCCTTCTCGCCAGGTAGACCTGAATTAAAATATGCATATACAGCAGTATGAGAACAGAGAGGAACGCCACAAGCAATAAATGCATGTGGATGAATATAATGCATTAATCCAGAACTTCTGGAAAGACTTCAAGGGGAAATCTAATAGAAAATGCAGGATAGAGAAGAATCAATATCTCCCTTGCCAAGCCAAGAGCTAGGCATGTGTTTTTGCTGTAACAATGCTTTTGATCCAACTGAAAGTAAACGACAGCCATCATTTAGGTCTCAGTATGCTTTGATGGATAGTAGCACTTTTCTGAGGGCCTGCAAGAGCTCCCAAAGACATGAGCATTGGCTTCAAATGCTTCACAGCAAATGCGTTCATGTTAATAACGCTGCTAGCATATGGCAGTATAATAATTATTATACTGTATGAGAACTTTAAATAAATAACTATCACTATAGATGATAATTAATTACTATGGTTGTTGTTTAGAGACAGAAAGCATGGGTTGTGTCAGTTCAAGCACTGTCTATCATCAAGTGTTCAAGTAACTAGATCTGACAGCAAAAAGTAACAGAATTATTACAAGCCTGTGAGAAGCATTGACCATCAGAAACAGCTGTAATCACTGGCAATCATAAAGCAGTCTCATTTATTTTAAAAACACATATGTATAAAATATCCCCAACATCTTATATTACCTATTAAACTAGCCATGGACGTTACAACTCAAGTATGTTGAGTCATTATATGCCCATTGAAATGGCAAGTTGTTTGGTTAGGATATATACAGTACATACCTTTTCCACATGGAAATACTGGTGGTAATATTAATATTTGCAAAACCTTACAGATAATAGCAATAATACCACAACTATGCTGAATTTGCAAATCTGATTGGTGAAAAGGTGTTGATTATTTTTCTATGACAGCTGATCTGATAGTAGTTCCAGGTGTAATTGGAACAATAGGTTTATGTTAACACACTCCTTTTATACTGTATGTTTCTATAGAAACAGCTTATTGTTACATTGTTGGACCTGTACATAAATTTAAACAGATTAAAAAGCTATATTGTTATTTACCCAAGAAATATCTATATTCTTTGTAGAGATGGCAACTGAGTGAATGACTGAATCTTTTCAAAAAATCGCCCAAACAAATGAACGGACTGAAACTGAACTGATTTAGTGATTTGTTCGTCTGTCTCTTTGTCTTTCTTTCTTAGAAGACAGATTCATGCACTGTCCCTCATTTGTTCGTCTCTCTTTGTTCCTCAGTCCTCCTGACTCCTCGCAGAACTAGCCAAAAGCTGACGACTGATTGGCTCACTTACATGTCTGTCAAGCAACACAGCTTGATTGTCTTATCTGGCATCGGTCATAGCGTTGGTCTTACCTGGAAGCGTTATTAGAGAACAAACGAGCCGATGACCTGCCTTCTATAATTTTCAGCTGTTTGGCATTTCAGTGAACAAACGGGTTTTCATATCATTTCGAGAGATTCCACTGGTAAAAGTGAATAATACTATTAAATCAAATTGTCATTAATGTTACTAATATATGGTCATTTTGGCCAAAGAGCTCAAGCAAAAAACAAGCGGTGCAAAAAATCCAAACATCCTGGAACACAGCTTTCGTTATGATACGTCATCCTAGCTCAATGGAAACAAACCGATCTTTAGAAATGGGTTTCCTTTACTGTCAGCATTTTATTCTAGTGAGCATACTTGAAAATGTGATAAACACACTTTAACATTTTCAGTATTGCTATTGATAATATCAAGAATAAAACGATTCATGATACCATGTTACAAGATGGTAACTCATATCAATCACATCACTCTATAATTGTTGAGTTTTTCCTATAACTGCACACCCCAAGAGCGTTACTCCCCCTACTTGTATTTCAAGACTGTAAAATATTTTTTGCCTATAATTTCCCACAGAGTTAAACCGTCCCTTTAGTCCCACCACGCTAACGTCTAGTAAGGCTGAGAGAGGTTAATTTGTGATATCTAACCATTCAGAGTTGGAGGATTTGCTCCTGTGAGTCATACATGGAATGAAACTCACCTCTTTCTCCCTGCTGTCCCGGCACTCCTGGCCTTCCTGGGAAACCGTTTTGTCCAATCCGGCCAGGTTCTCCACGGGGCCCTGGGGTACCAGATGGCCCAGGAGGACCTGCAGGTCCAGGGTTGGTATTGTGGCCACCATTGGGGATCTGATTCAGCAATTCATTGTATCGGCTCATCTGACCTTGAAGTAGAACAATTATATATTAGCACGTAGGAGAACACAATGGATTGAATGAAAATTGTGCACGAAATTGAATGTACTGCTGCAAAGGCAAACAGTTAAGGCAACTTAAAAAAACACTTACTGTTGACTAATTGTTCACAGACTTGTCTGGCAATGGAACGCATCATGCCCTGAGAGGCAAGGTCACCCTAAAAGAAACAAAACAGAATTCCTAATTGTATTTTCACCAAAAAAAAAAAAAACCAAATATATATATATATATATATATAAAAGGAAAAGAAAAATCTGAATCCAAACTATGAATAAAAATGACATCAAAGCCATCACTCACTCTTTCACCCTTGTCTCCCTTTATTCCACTGGGTCCCTGGGAAAATGAAAAACATATTCTACTTTACATACGTCACCACATCTGAACACCCAAATCCCGCTTGCCCTTAAATCTCCTCCACCACAACCTTCACTGCTTTAAACAAACACCCATTAGTTTATCGCAGGCTGGAAAATCTCTCAGGCTGTTATTTGCGTGTCACTGAGTGGATTTTGATGAATGCCTGAGGGCTGATGTCAGTCTTTGGGTAAAAGAGGTAAAAGTGAGACACCATGTCGTCCTCACGTTGTTGTTTTTCACATAGCCATCTGACAGCGTAATATTAAGCTCTTCTGGAATGTGACTGATTTTATCATTGCTTGTCTCACTGAAAGATATCTCAGGCAATATTGTTTCAAAGAAAGTTTAATATCTAGCTCGGTGTCCACCTGTATTATAGCATACCCACATGTGTTCTCCCTCTCTGTCTCTTTTAAAGAAATACAGTGTTTAAGAGTATGGTCTAGTGAGTATTTACTTACAGGAATACCGTTTTCACCAGACTTGCCAGGTTTTCCAGTCGGCCCTGGCATTCCAGGAGATCCAGGTGCTCCCTGCACAAAAATAACATCAGCATCAAAATCAGTACATTTTACAGAGACACAAAAGAACTATTTTCAGCATCTATGTAAGTCTCAAATGCTTCACAGTCGCAAGAAAGAAGCAGAACGCCAAGACAGGAGCATTTTCCAAAACAGATTCCACTAAGATATCCTTATTATTTGAACACACCATTGGTCCCTGTGGGCCTCTGGGTCCGGCTGGTCCTTCTTTCCCTGGAGGTCCCTGTATTTAAAACACATACACACATACACACACAATCAGATCCAGATTTCCAGAGTACAGTAGAGAAAGATCTACTTTTGGACACTAATGAACTGCACTCAGATGGGCAGCAGAACTCACCCTCACACCAGAAATTCCCATAGGGCCAACAGGACCAGCTGATCCAGGTGGACCCTGAGACAGACAGAAACACATTTACACACTTGACACATTCTTCTTATTGAACACACCACATCTATTGACTAAGCAACTTAAACCGGTCTCAAAACACACTTTCCAGTATTTTTTTTTACATTTCTGATTTGCTTCAAATGGCTTCAGCAGTTCACTCCTTTTCCCCCCATTTCTTCCCTCCTCATCAATCCCAGCTCGCCTTTGATGCCTTGGCGTATGATTTACAGGGAACATAGTATATGCCAGATCTGCTTTACTGGCCATTATAACCCTGGCTGCAAGTTATTAAACGCATGATGCTATAGCATCTGCATCTAGCACGTTCACCTGCTGAGCAACACCCACCATGACGTACCATTTATTTCATACTGTGTCCAATATGCTACAAACTTGAATTGAATCTCTAGAGGGATAATATATTATCATCTGTTCTCAATTTCCTTCAAACTACCTCTTACTATTTATTAATCTCTTCTCATCATTTTGATATTTTAAAAAAGCAGCTGGTTTTGATTTCTTTTCTCACTGCAAAAAAAAAATAAATCCCAGCAGGTGAAAATATCTTGAATGGATTGAATTGAACTAATATTTCTTTCATTAGATTTATAATTTTTTCGGAGGATTATTAAGAACATAGTCTAGACATATATTAAGCATTGAGTTCTAGAAAGGAGCATAATGTACTGCCAATACAAATAATCTAGATCATCGTGGTTTTCTTTCATTATAATCACAAATTGAGAAATAAATAAGAGTTAGTCCACTTTTTGGATGATTTTCTTTCATCTGTGCCTGCAAATCACACCATCCCACTGCTAATCTCTGACATTCAGCAATATAACCAATGAAGAAACAACAAGACAGCACCGGCACATCCATCTAGACAGCCTTTGATTGAGTATTGACAGCGTAATGACATTGTGCAACATTTTGTTTACAAAACATGTTTGGCATAATCCACCATAGAAGCTAGACCTGCCTGTCATACCTGTTGCTAAGCTAACTCAAACCATCAGATGCGATAAAATATTGGGTTGAGTCAATTTATGTTTTACCGATTAAACCTTACAGCATGATGTATGCCTGTGAGTAACTTCTGCCTCCCTGCTAGCTGATAAATTCTGAGCTTTGGTGTCCATATGGAGTCCATCCAGAGTAGTAGCATGAGCTGCACAGTATTCTGTTTTTTTCTGCAAAAGCATACTTAGCCAAAAGAAGACTTACTTTCTGCCCAGGTAATCCACCATCACCGGGATCTCCTTTCGGTCCTGGACGCCCCTGTGGAAAAAAGAGGCAGAAGATAGACAGGAGTTTATATTAAAACCATATTCATCAAGGTGAGTGGAGGAGGCTATGTACTGTCATTCCATTGGAAATCTGACACATAAATCAAGCCGACAGGGCAGGATATTGGGGACACTGTTACTTCGTGATATCTGACTAAAAAAGGGAAGGAAGAGAATCCGTAGCTGAGTGGAGGGAGGGAAGGGACTGGAGTCAGATTTATGTTGATACATTAAGAATAAGGTGTTTTAAAGCGTGTCGAGTATCCAGCGTGAGGTCGACAGACTTGGAGGAATGCATGACGCCAAACCACAGTTTCTGTGCAACTTCCACTCAGGAGAAAATAAATGGTCAGCGTAATCCTGCAGTTCATGGGCCCTTAGAGATTTACAGCTCACTACTGAGAACTGGCTGAGAACAGAAACAATGGATGGGGAAGGAGTTAAAGCGAGAAGAAAAAGGCCAAAAAGATGACTTACAGCTTCTCCTGGAATGGAGTGCCCACTGGGGCCCTGCGGTCCTGGAAGTCCCATTGGACCTGTTGGACCCATCTCTCCACGTGGTCCGACTGGACCCTACAGCAGCACACATGAGGAAAGTCTTTCACTGGCTCACTTCACTAAATAACACGGTTGTAATAAGTTCTTTGCCTTTGGAGAAAAAAAAAAAGTCGATGGATAGGAAGTCCGGTATATGATACTTACAACAGCGCCATTTTCTCCTTTTTCACCTCGAGGCCCTTTGCTGCCAGGTGCTCCCTGGAAACGTCAAAGAGTTAGAGATATTACACACACAATACTCTAGGGATCTGCTCACACAACTATCAATTATCAACCCTAATAATGCACATGACCATCCATGGATACTAAGCATAGCAGTTCTTACAGCAAGTTACAAAATGAATTTACTTCTTCATCAGGATAGAATCCTTTATGAATGTTTTACAAATAATTAGTTTGTCTCAGCTAGCTCATAAATCCAGAAAACACACGCACACACACACACACACACACACACATTTTGGATATATTCTGTATATTTTTAGCAGCTCTCCAAGAAATAGTTTGTTCAATAATTAGAGTTATATACATATTTCCCATTTTTCCAAGTTCAGGCAACATGTTTGATATCTAAACCTTGCTTCCTTTGTTCGGTACTGCAGCTAACATTATCTAAATCAATTCTTATGTCAAATTCTGCTTTCAAACACTGAGTCAGACATCCTGCCTAAGACGGATAATTGCATGAAGTGACACCAAATTACGTGCCAAGCAAGTGATTCCAGCATCACGGCCGTTGTCCAATTTTTTATAGATAACAGTGTCAAGCAGTGTAAGAAACCACATAGCAAAGTCTGATACACAAAGCAGTTTGAGGCAAGTATGCAACGATTTAATCATGCATTTTAAACAGAGATTTTGAGTGTTCTATATTTACCACATTAGCACCCGATCTCCAAAACTAAAGAAGCAAACGCGTGTCGACATTTGGAATAAGGAGGACATTGTGTAAATTGTACTTTAGGCCTAAAATTTCTTTTCATAATGGTTTATGCTGTGCTCATGATGGATAAAATCCTAATTGAGAAACAGTTCAATGGCCAAAGGCAATTACTTCCGAGCATACGAAGAGAGAGCAAGTGAAATGGATATGCTATATGTTAGCTAATGCTAAACAACAAACTGCAGGTTGTAGTAATTCCTAGTAGTTGGACATACGGTCTGCTCCAGGTACTCCTTTTCAAAAAAAGCATCTTACCACAGGTCCCTGCGATCCGGGAGACCCAGTGCTCTCGGACGTACATGTGCAGGCGTTGGGAAGAGGTGGACACTTGGACTCATCTCTCTGGAACACAAAGACAGAGTGAGCGAGATTAGCGGAGATGAATGAGGCCGGTGAGGATTAGAGCAGCAATTGCTCAGCTGCCTCAAGAGTAAATCTTAGTCATAACTCAAGTCCAAACAAAGGGCAGAATATAGAGGAGACGAGGGCTCTCAGAGGTGAGCTCACGGCAAAATAAATTCCAGGTACCTAGTGAAGAGGCTGTGTAGCTGCTACTGTAAACAGTCACAAAATTAAACGCAGTAATTGATCATATGGAATTGGGAATTTTTTTTCTCTTTAAAAATGGGAGAAAAATATATTCTTTGTTAAAAAATAGAACGCAGAGCTATATTTTAGGGAGATTACAGAGGATTTGGTGGAGACATGGGAAAAAAATTATTTGCAGTGTTCAACTAAGAAAAATGACGTGCGTGCATTAACATCCAGCAGAGAAGCACTTGTTATTGCTGACAGCCTCGTTTAGAAGCTGGACTCTATTGAAACCTGAGTGTGATGTGAAGAACGACAGCCTTTCAGCAGGCTGGCACAGCTATGTGATTCATATGGTGTCACGCTTTTATGTCGACAAGAGAGATTTTAAGCACTTTCGTCTGTGTGACGGGGAACGAGGGCATGCTAGTTCAACAACAGTATTGGGTGTTCAGAGAAGGAAAGCCGACATAAAGACAGGGCGAACTGCAAATCAATGACATTAAGCTGTTTTGAAGCTGCAGCTGAACCGCTTTTGTCCTAACCTGCTAATTATATCCAAAACTCCATCATTTCACGAGCCTTTTAAAGCAGCAGTTTGCAATTCTTATTGTTAAGGCTCAAATGGAAACAGAGCAGTGTCTGCTTTGTAAAGATGCTCATCCTACATGACGACCCTTAATTCTCTCTTGCCAAAAATGTTGCCAGCATCAAAGCATTTTTCCCCATGTATTTCCACACAAACACACTGGGGCTTGATAACATTTCTGATAGATGTTATGCCAAAGCATGCACAATAACTGCAAAGTGCATGGGCAGATATTCTTGCGGGGGAAAATTATGGGAAAAGTCTTTCAAGTATTAGTGTTAACGACCCTGCAGGAACTAAAGCGAAAACAAAAGAGAAAAATTACGACACAATTACAAGTACAAGCGCAGATGTTTTGATGTGGCTAATTATATTGACGTGTCTTTTTGTTTTGCGCACACGACTGCGATGTTAGTTTGTGGCATTCTGTTGACAAATTAACACAATCCGGCCACACATATGTACATACAAAAAGAAGGGATAAAAAAAAATAAAATAAAAATCTACTCAGAGTAACAAGAATAAAGACTGGCTTTGAGCTTGTTTGGATGACTCTTACCATTGAGGGAAGGTCACAACATCTGTCCCGGCTGGTCCATCCCAGGCTACAGATTATATCGAACATCTGGAGCTGGAACTGCGCACCAGAAAATGAAATCGCATGTTAGACATCTTTGATCCAAGCTTCACATTTAAAGACTCAGAAAAAAATGAGAACACAACAACAAATAAAAAACACCTGATAAAGATAAATGACAGACTTTGCAGCTGGGAAATCCATCTGGGGATTCGCTTTTAGCGATTTTAAAAATATACAAGATAAGTAAAAAAAAATAAAATAAAAAAAATAAAAAAACGGAACTCCACATGCTCACATGCTAAATTTCAGGCAAATTCAAAAACGCTCCACTCACTGTCGCCGAGTCCCCTTTAGAGCCAATAGATTTGGACATTTTTCCCAGCACTTGATAGCCATCTGCTGATGTATTTCCAGCTTCCTTTATTTCCTTCTCAGCCACCTGCTGGCAGTCCATGTTCAGTTTGACGCTGCTGGGTGAGACCATGATGTGGAGCTGCAAACAAAAATAAGGATTATGAGATTGTGGAAAATAGTGGCTCATCAAGGATAGGACCGCTGTCTGTTTTCCTGTGCATCCTGTATAAAAACGGGGTGTCACCTCTTCATGGCCTCTTAGAGATCTCAACTGAACCTTAATAGTTTACCATGTCACACACTGACCTGGATTACAAAAGCTTATATGGCTACAGAATGCAGATGAGATGATCACGAGCAGAGCTGGAAGAGAAAATTGGCTAAATTGGAAAATATTTCCAGATGCACTACATGCAAACAAACATCAGACGGAAATTAGCAGATTAGGCTTGGTATTTGCTGAGGTTATTTTCTATGGTTATCACTCATAATACGTTTTTCTGCCTCACAGCTTCAGAGACTCTAGTTAGATCCTGATCTCAACTCCCTGTGTAGAGTTTCTTATGTTTCCCTTATGCCTGTGTTGGTTTCCTCTAATTTCCCAGATTTCTTCCCACCTCCCAGATGCTCATAGGTGAACTGACTAGACTAAACTGTAGGTGTGTAGTTGTGGACATTGCGTCCCATCCAGGGTGCATTCCCACTTTGTGCCCAGTGTTCCCAGAATCCCAGGATCTGACCAGGAGAAAGTGGTTACTGAAGATGAGTGACAGGGTTGCGTTTACTTCCCACTGGGTGGTCTGTCAAAACGATATACTAAAATCATCTGAAATCTGACAAATACATAACGTGATAGAGCAGTTTTGATCCATCACTAGTGTTAATATTACGCACATGCCATAAATATCCCCAGTACACCACAGTTTACAATGATGGAGTTAAGTCAGCAATATTATTGATGATATCTGTCTTTTCAGAGTATCTCTCGCTTTCCAAACTTTGCACGCGTCCCACTCAACAGCAACACTCAACAGCAGCTGTTCCCCACCGCCTCCTCCCTTTGGGAAAATGGGAGATTCTTAAGATCTTGCCATAAGAAGTGGCTTCTGCTCAACATCACGGGAAGTGGAAGTTCAAGGTTGACAGGAACACTGTCTGGATGTCACGGCATGGTCATAGCTCTGGATTTCAGACAGTCTACAGGCAGGAACATCATGCTGGGAGACTTGCTGCGATGTTCTCCTATCTTCTAGAGCAGGGGGTAAATGAGGTGAAAAGAAGCAGCACTAAGAAGACGGAAAAGGAGGGGGAAAATGCCCTGAAGGGACAATGTTTGGGAGTCATTGTGTCTGGGAGAAATGTTACTCAGCAGACCTGCCTTGTAGAGCCCTGGTAGATTTCTACCTCCAGCTTTAACAAGGCACGATGCATTCAATTGCATTATTATGTCATGCGAGATGCACCTCCAAATATCTTAAGTAGTATGTCAGGCTGAATGAAAACTGAAAACCTACAGTATCTTCTGGGGCAATCATGTAGTGCATTTTAGCCATATGTTCCAGGACTGTCAGAATAAATTTCACTGTTTCAATACTACTTGTCATAATAAGCATGTATTATCGTCGTAACATGTTATTATTTCTATAGTAACAACTCATTTCCAGGCAGACACTACACATGAACAGATTTTTTTTAAACAGAAGTCCTCATTGATACGGCCGAATTTTTTGGAAGTAGTTTCCAGTGCCAGTACTCAGAAGTAAAGCTGTAACTTTATGGTTTCTGACATGGGAAGGTCTTCAGGGTGAAGCGCTTTGCGGTTTCCTGTTTCTTGGTAACATGATAACCGGCACTTTCTGTCTTATTAACTTTAAAAGAAAGAAAATAAGAGATGCTGGGGAAGGAACGACTGTTTATACTTTAACTGTCAAAACATAAGTGATATCAGGAGATCACTTGCAATGTTCCAAAACAATAACGACATTTATAAACTGATCTGATAATAAATATTGTTGACAAAATGCTTCCGTACAAGAGACTTTGATACATGATGTTATTGGAAAATCAACTATTTTTAATCAACTATGAGATAAAAATTTTTTATAAGATTTATAAGTATAGACTGAAAACAATTTTTGCCCTTTGTAGTTTGGGCAATACAAACGCACGCTCTAGCCCTACTGGTAATTCATTCTGTCCTACAATTATAGACTGATGAAACATTTTGTATTTAAATGCATTAGCATATTTGAAGGAGATAGACTGCCGTAGGATTCTCTTAAGTGATCTCTTAAATAATAATTAGTCTCCAGCAATTTTTTGCTTTGACTAAAGAGTACAGAAAAGGCATTATAACGTATAGCAACATAATGACTATTAGTATCATATTCTGACATCTGGCGTTTGCATGCTCTCCAGTATTTAAGTATCAGGGAAATAGAAGCTCAGTAGCCAATGAGTCTGTTATATAATAGCATCTTAATTAGAAAAATGACACAAAAGATAATAAAAACACATGGGACAGACTGTCATCTGTTTCTAATGTGAATATGACTGAAACAATAATAGGGCTACACATCATGTCAATAAGGTGTGTTAATGGGTCATTAAGAGGCTTTAATTTTTGCCACATTTATGGCATATCAACCAGTTTTATCAGATAGTCAAAGGACACACTGCGTAAATATTGGCCAGGATGATGTGCATAGCTATTCTTATGACAATACTAGCAATAGCTACTCAATAATCTCAATAGGAACACTGGCCCAGGAACTTAAGTCCAGGAAATGAAGTCCAAAGCTGGTATGTATTAAGTTTCTATGGATTACTCTTAAAGGTAGTCTCAGAGGTTTCCTTAAGACCATAAAAAATGTTCTTAGTGAAAAGCAGCTCTTAGAGTAGCTCTTTGCGATGAGTAGGAGTTAATCCTAGGAGTAACGTTTTTGAAAGTTGCATTGTTATACACCGCTTATCCATCAGGGTCGTGGGGAAGCTTTAGCAAATCCCACCTGATTTCGGACAAGAGGCGGGGAACATCCTGGGCACATGGACAATATGCATACTCAGCACAGAAAGGCTCCAGGATTCGAACC
Source organism: Notoglanidium macrostoma (assembly GCA_030068235.1). Classification (NCBI taxonomy): domain Eukaryota; kingdom Metazoa; phylum Chordata; class Actinopteri; order Siluriformes; family Auchenoglanididae; genus Notoglanidium; species Notoglanidium macrostoma. Next base: position 10,749,240 of record JAQQZR010000020.1, on the reverse strand, counting down.
TAGTTCTTTCTTGCTGTGAGGCGACAGTGCTAACCACTGCAACGCCAAACTGCCTGCTATAAATCTACCAAGTAAATTTTAACTTATGTTTAAATAAGAATTTAAAAAAAATGTAAATCGGTATAAAAAAGTAAACTAGTCATGTTTCATAAGACAAATATATTTCTCTTTAGTCTGAAAAAACAAATAGCCTGCATTTAATATACTAGTCTCAATTCAAATGGATTTAATGCCACTTCCACCGTAAAGATCCAGTTGCAGCTGCTCCAATATTTCTATGTTTTTGAGATTTTGCCTGTTTATGACATTATGACATTTAACTGTTCTCTGTTCAAATAAACCTATGAATCAGTTTTAAACACTGTCCTCTGCCAACCCTTGTGACTCGGAAAACTCATAGTCCGCACCTTACAGCTCATTTACACAGCAAACCCGAGGGAGATTAATAAAACAACCTATAAGCAGCAATCAACAGTGGAAGAGAACGCACAGGCCTTAGAAAGTCTGTGTTTATCCAGGAACGCTATATAATTTAACACTGGCAGTTCAGAGAAAGGCTTCATATGTAACTCTGAAACTCATTTTCATGATGGTTCTTGAGCATTTACTATTTTAGAAATATTCTCATGTTTGGGTTATATTTCTTTTAAGACAGGTGCGATTTGAAGCATGATAGTAGCTTCATATATGTAATCCTTCATGGAAGAAGTGAAAAGCTGCTCGATTTTACTCCATCTACTCAGAGAATGTTTGATTTTTGGTGGTAGGGAAAAGGGATGAGCAGTTTCCTAGGGAGTAGTGACGACCCTCTCCATTTACATCCGCACAGGGAGGTAAACCACAAAAAAAGAGCTACTGCAGTGTGAGAATAACTACAGGAATTCCCTCATGCTAGAATCAACCTAATAGAGGCTGGGACACAGCCAGGACAGAGAGAGTGAGAGAGTGTGTGTGTGTGAGAGAGAGAGAGAGAGAGAGAGAGAGAGGGGGCTAGAAGTGAGCGGAGGAGGATGGGTAGGGAGACAGAAAGTGGGAGATGGATAACGTTTGTGTAAGAATCAAAAAGATATGCAGTCTGTAATGTGTGTTTTAAAAAAAGACCTCAAGAGACCAAGATATTGACGGAGATGGAGAAAGAAACCGAGAGAACAAGACAGCCTTCTCCCTTCCTTGGCCTGCCATTTCACTCACGTTCTGATGTAATTGTTTAATGGCTAATCCGGTGACCCAATATTTTCCAGCTCCCTCTTCCAGCGAACAACTCCACCACGTTTCAAAAGTGCCAAACAGACTTAAACTGTGGATTCTCGTGAAAATGCGAGAGCTTAGTAGTCCTCACGATCATTACATAAAGAAGCGACTGCAAATGACGTGTTGCCACATTCCCCCTCACTCAGCCTGTTCTGAACCTGGGCAAACAGGATTAAACACTTTTTCAGTAAGAGTGTTAACTTTTTGTTTGTGTGTTTTGGCCAGAAGCAGCTCTGCAAAAAAGAGAGAGAGAGAGAGAAATTTTCCACAGTGTTCCCTTTACCCCAAATGTAGTCGAGCAGCCAAGACATTTTGTGCCTGTGGGTTGCTTCTTTAGTTTTGTACTACGGCTACAAATTGAATGGAGCTAACAAGGAATAGTCCTGTAGAAGTCTACAACACAGTATGAAGCTATGTGCCTGATCCTAACACCCTTATACTGCTGTGGATTCATCCTGATCCTACAACAATATCCAAACAATCTGCACTTCCCAAAGCCTCTTCATGCCCAAGATGTACTCTTGCTTCTCTTGCTAATTTCACCTGGAATACTGTAGATTTGTAACTAAAACCTGCCACTGCAATCATAAACACTATGACACTCAGAATGAACATCCTTTCAACACACTCAGAACTGTTACTGACTTTATAGCATACACTAATGATTTATCATCCCAACATCCCGTGTCACCCAGAAGAAGAAGGGTTCTCCTTTGAAACATGTTCCTCTGGCTTACTCAGTAAGGATCTAACCCTACATCTGGATTTCAGCAAAGCTGCTCCATTAAAAGTGCTGTACAAATAAAAGTAAACCAAACTGAATAATGTAATTTAGAAAAATGAACAAAACATCGCAGGGAGGCTGTAGACAACCAAAATAAGATTTCTTTTTTCTTTCTTTAGCGCAATCCAGCTTCATGACAAGATGTCTCATTGTTAGAATTCATATACGGACATTCTATGAACTGAAAGCTGAAACTCGTATGAACGTTATTAACTCCCCATGCTATTTCACAAAATAGACAGTATGTAGCTTAACAACATCATATAAAGATTTGGACATTTAGGTGAGACAAACCTTCCATTACTTCATCAATTATATTTTGGCTGACCAATTACCTCACATTACAATGAGGTAAGTGAAAATTTTACTAAACATTCCTATAACCCATTAAAGTTTCAAAAGTTACATTAAAGAGCTTCCTATTTCTCCCAGCTGAAACGATGGAATGCACAACATTAAACGTTTTCCATAAAACATTCCGTGCAATTCAAGTTTTATGTAGTAATACGTCAATGAAACTGTCACTTGTCAGAAAACAGCCGCATAACAACTCCCATTCCCGATTCCTAATCCTAGTTCCATTAAGACTATTATTTGCATTAGTTGTACTTTTGAACAGCTATGAAGTGTTTTCATTGCCTCATTTAGGTTTCATGCACATTTATTTTGGTCCATGAATACAAATCAGTAACAGAACGCTAATGAGAGTTGCTGAGAGTGAGAATAGCGGCTGATGTTTTCCCAGAAATCTTACAGGCCAAAAAAGAAACTTTTAGAAGTTACCTTTTGGAAGAAACCTTTGGAAGTAACTTATAAGGATGCAGTTCTATTATGCTTCATATTCCTTCATATCCACAAACAATGCATTCTCTTCCATGACTGGTGGCATGCAAACTCCTTCAAAAGCAAATCTGAATGAAGGTGAGAGAGTGACTTGTGAAACAAGCTCCCCAAATCACCTTTCTAAAAGATTATGATTCCTTTAAGCTACACATTACATAACAGCTCGAAAGTGCCATCAGTCAAAGAACAGACATTTACAAACTACCTACAGGCATCTCACCTGTAATTGTAACATCTGGAATGCATGCTATCCTTGACATCTGTATATCCTCAGGTCATTGAACACATGTATAAGTGAACACAACTAGAAACACTTTTGACTGACGTGCCACAACCCGTATCAATCCACATACAGGTTCCATGTAGAGCACGAAAGTAGCAGCATTTACCTTGTGGAAGCTTCCATGGAATATCTTCTTTAGTTGTGGACTGTCAAATGTGGCCTTCTGAAGCTCTCCTCGCGTGTCCTTGTTATAAAACGATATGGTCTGTTTGGAGGCTGCAAAAAAGCAGAGAAAGAGAAGAGGAAATTGTCAGAGAGGCCTCCAAGCTTTTCTTAGACTTGATATCCTGCAGTACAAACATTCTTCACAGGAAACGTTTATGAGCAGTAGAGAAATGTTGCGTGAAGCCTGCGCCAAATATGACAATTAGTAAATTGTCTGAAGAGTGAAGCTTGGAGGGAAGAAGTCGTGCAAGGTCAAGGCTGCATACTGAGAGAGGCATAGGAAAACAGGCTTTAAGCCTGGAGACCATTAGATACCATTCATGGTGATCTGAGGACAGCCAATTGAAATAGGGAAGAAAATAATAAAAGGGAAAAATGTCAGCTGGTGTGCATCTTCTGTCATTAATGAGCTCCAATGTCCAAACCTCTCACTTCTTCAGGACTATTGTTGCCTTTGTTAGTAAATACAGTATGAGTTAAATATGACAGCTCTTTGAGTTTTTAAAGTGAGGGATTCAAAAATAATGATAATATCTATTTATAGATAGATAGATAGATAGATAGATAGATGCAGTGATACAATAAACAACAAAGTACAAAGTACACATTACAGAGACCCATAAAGCAATGAACTAAGTAAATAAGAATAAAATAAGGCAGCATAACATTTTTTAATTGTGATATGATTTTTAGTATAACATTTCTATTCCTGAGGGACAAAAATTACACTTACGGTCAATAGTGATGCCGACCTCAGGCTTGTAATTCTTATCAGACACTTGCCAGATATCAAAAGGCTGATTGGGTGAGTCTGGAAGAAGCCGGAACATCAGGATAATGGTGTAGGATGGGGGAAGGCCAAAGGGATGGACGTCTCTGTTAAACCCAAAACTAGAGTTAGGTTTATGTGGCTTAATTATAATCAGATCTATACACACCAATCAGTCATAACATTAAAACCTCTCACAGATGAAGTGAATAATATATATTAGGGAGCAAGTGAACAGTCAGTTCTCGAAGTTGGTGTGTTGAAAACAGGAAAAATGGGCAAGCGTAAGAATCTGAGCAACTTTGGCAATGGTCAAATTGTGATGGCTAGACAATCAGGTGAGAGCATCTCCAAAGGTATTGTGGGGTGTTCCTGGTATGCAGTGGTTAGTACCTACCAAAAGTGGTCCAGGGAAGGACAATTAGTGAACTGCTGTCAGGGTCATGGGCATCCAAGGCTTATCGATGCACGTGGGGAGTGAAGGCTAACCTGTCAGGTCCGATACCACAAAAGAGCTTCTGTAGCACTAATTGCTGAAAAAGTTAATCCTGTCTATGATAGAAAAGTACCAGAACATCAGTGCTTCACAGCTTGCTGTGTATATGACTGGTTATCCGTAGACCAGTCAGCGTGCTCATGCTGACCTCCACTGTTGAAGGTCCATACAATGGGCACATGAGCATCAGATTTGGACCATGGAGCTCTGGAAGAAGTTTGCCTGGTCTGATTAATCATGTTTTCTTTTATATCATGTGGATGTGCATCACTGACATGGGAAAGAGATAAAGGAGGCACCAGGAGGCACTATGCGATGCTCTGGGCAATGATCTGCTGGGAAACCTTGGGTCTGGCATTCATGTGGATGTTACTTTGACTCATACCATCTACCTAAACATTGTTGCAGACCAGGTACACCCCTTCATGGGAACAGTATTCCCTAATGACAGTGGTCTCTTTCAGCTGAAAAATGCCCCTTGCTACACTGCAAAAAAAAAGTTCAGGAATGGTTTGAGGTACATGACAAAGAGTTCAAGGTGTTGATGTGGCTTCCAAATTTCCCAGTTAACAGTCCGATCGAGCATCTGTGAGATGTGCTGGACAAAGAAGCTTGATCCATAGAGATGCCACCTCGCAACATATAGGACTTAAATGATCTGCTGCTGCCTTGATTACAGATACCATAGCACACCTTCACAGGTCTTGTGCAGTCCATGCCTCAACTGGTAAGAGCTGTTTTGGCAGCACAAGGAGGATCTACACAGTATTAGGCAGTTTGGCTGATCAGTTAATATATAAAAGAAGAACAGATAACAGATTCAGGAGCCTGTTTTCCCATTAGCTTAACAGTGTCCAGTTCTAAGAGGTTCCCAGAGGTAGTTGGATATATTTTGATACTGCAGTGTGCATGGTAAAAAGATTACAGATTTGTGGAATAGAACTGGATTTTAATGCTTTGGGAAGCTTTTTTGGGACTGAACTCGACTTGTGGAAAATGAAGCCCTTGAACAAATATCACCACCTGTCAGGATTGACTTTAACAGGGTGCCATAAATCCCTCAAGCCTCTTTAGCTACCAGTGAGGTCTAACACTCTAGCTGAGAGCTGCTGGGCAAGATATGTCATGTCAAGACTAAAAGAACCAAACCGAAAGCGCTTCTTCATCCGCTAATGGCATACATTCGGCAACAAGCTACTATATTTACATCTAAGATTCCCTTGATGTGAACACTATTTGTTAAATGTAATGAAGATCATTAGTGCTATTTAGATGGACTAAGGATGCAGTAGGGTTCAAAGGTCTGGGTCCATGATCAAGAACTGTTTTTATTTTATTTATTATTGGTATTTCTATGCACACCATGGAAGAGTACATTTTGGAGAACACAAAATCAATGTTTACGTTAACCACTTAACATTTAAATGCTTAAAGATTAAAGCTTTATCTTTAAAAAATGTACCATTATTTCTGACAAAAAGGGGCCATAATATATCTGTGTGAATTTGTTAGTTTTTAATAATATTTTTGAATAATAATGAAAATTATGTATTAGTTTTTGGCCTCAGAGGCTCAGATTTTCTGATCCTACTGTCAATTAAAAAAAATCGGAATACCTGGTTTAACACCAACAAGGCAGCATACTTATAAGTATAATGAACTTACACTGAAGGCTGACTGATGAAGGCATCTTTATGGAGCCTGTAGGCTGTGTAGCTGTTGAAGGAGCCTGGCTCCATTGATACGCCCTTAACCGAAGCATATGTCTTATCAGTCAGGTTGAACGCCTCAAGCATTCGGAAGCCTGTGAGAATGTGTACATAAATAAATTTCTGAGAAAGATGGAAAAACAGATCTGCAGAAAATATTTGGATGAGATGAAACCCTTATTGTTGAAATAAAACTCCTGAAGCTGTATAACCATCCTGAGCATTGCACTTCATAAACCCTCTATAGCGCTATAGGCTTTTTTCCCCAAAAATAAAAATGTACATCCTGCTATTCATAACTATTGACATCCTTATTTTATTGTATTATATTTTAAAAATATTTTTGTACTAAAATGTATAGATTTATAGTTATTCTCCTGTTTGTAGATTATTTTATCATGTTTTACTATATGCTTTATTATGAATGCTTGGAATTTTTTTTGATTCAGACCACTAGACATTCTTCAGACACATATAAAGATGCATTAATACTTTTGAAAGTTAACATGTATACAATGTTAATAATACTAATGGTATTAAGACAATTATTATTATCTGTACCTGGAGAGGTGAAGCCGTTCATGTAGATCAGAGGACAAGCTGTGAGAGGAATCAGGAGACAAGTTCAATAATGCACAGAGTCTAATAAACACTGGTCACATGATTTTTGAAAAATGTTAAAGTACACACCAAAATTTCAACAATTTGATTATTTTGGTATAGATGAAATGATGAACATTTTGCACTTACAGGAAGACGCAGTCTCACAAATGAAGGTGACCAGATTGTCCTGTATCGTGGCAAAGGCGTCAAAGTCATCCACAACAAAAACATGGCGTTCACTTGGTTTGCTAGCGATGTTCTGGAGCTCAACGTAGTCCACGTCAGCCACTCCAACCACAAACACGCTGTAACCTGAACATGAGAACAGACCTAGTGGTTATGCCAAAGTCAACTGTACTGATTTATAAGGATTTTTCCTTTAAAAAATTTTTCCTGTAAAAATTATTAATTTTAATGGAATAAAGTAAAAAGTTCTGGACTTTGTCAATTACGGTCCCAAAGATATCACAGAAAGATCCGTTGCTATCTGTCTTCTGTGTTAGAATTTGAACAGCACTATAATAAACATTTAAATAACAAGAGATCATTTTAAATTAAAATTTGAAATCTGGATATCTGTAAAGCTGTTTTGTGGCACCGTCTATTGTTAAAACCAAATTGATTTGATTTGAATTAAAAATAACCTCCAATCCATTTTGAATAGCAGTGCCAGGTGTTTATTACAACAATATATTCTTACATTCTTACATATACTTTTTTTTTTACTGGGGTGAATATACACAATGAAATTAAATTTAAACATTATCCAAAGGCTAGATAGGGCCTTATACACATCTGTGTATGCAAATTTAGGTACACTAGACAGCAAAAAAAGCTTGTACGAAGACCTGAAATAACATTTCTAGCAGGACCTATCACTTAAAAAATAGTAACCCTATCTTGGCATGACCCAGGATGTAACAAGTTAATCTGGGGTGTCTTACCAGCATGTTGCAGCTTGGCAGCGTTTTTCTGTACTTCATCTTGAGACCGTCCATCAGTAACAGCCACCACCACCTTCGGGACATTCCTCCTCATTCCGCTGTCTGAGGTGATCACTCTGTCATGGACGTATTTCAGAGCGACGCCTGCATAGCCAACACAAAAATAATCCTTACTTTCACTTTACAACTATTTTTAAGACTATTAAGTACAATTTCTTCTCCGTAAACTAGCCAAAAACACCATTTCATCCTCGTATCCCATATCTCAGTGGTAGAAGGGCATGTAGAGCAGTGAAATAATGCCAGCTTGTCATAATATTGTTTTGGTATAATCCATAACGTCAGCATTTTAGATTACAGAGCACAGTTTCAGGAATAAAGTGGATAGGCAAATAGTGTGTAATAGTGTAATAGCGATTGCTGGGAGACACACAGCACCTGTCTTTGTGTTTCCTCCCTTGTAGTTGATGATCTGCAGGGCCGACAGAGCAGTGGCTTTATCGTCGTAAGTGTTCAGTCTGAACTCTGTCTTGGCATCGTCGCTGTACTGAACAAAACCAACCTGTCGCCACAAACACAGAGAGATGAGCAATAAATCCAGGTCAGAATCAAAAACTCAGTCGTTAACCAACTGTGCACATTACACAGGAATTCAACTAACATTTGTGAGGATCATGAACATTAAACATTCCTTGTGATGTTCATGATTAGTTTGTGATAAGATCATGCCTATAAATAAGACACATCAATTTCTAGTGGTGTTATATTTTGTTTCTTAGCAGTGCTTCCTTCCTGTTACCATTTTTGTCTAACACCAAAGACTCAGAATAGCTCAGCAGACGGAATAAAATGTATACGTCTCTGGCAAATCATCTTAAAGATCCTGTTTTCATTGTTTCAAACGTAACACATCAATAAGAGTATAAGGGAATTGGCTTACTGATCTCAAGCCCAACCTTTCATAGCTTGGCTGTTTAATCACTGCTTGGCCACTGCTGCCAGTAAAACGGTCATGTTTTCAGTTTTTTGGTTGGCACACCGACATTTATCATGAACATGAAGCTTAACATATGGTCAAAATATGTGTTGTGCTGCAACCTCAATTACCCTAGGCTGCTGTTTTTTACTGATGTCCAACAGCAAAACAAATGACCCTATAATACGTCAGGTGGATGAAAAGACTAGATTTTGTTTATCACATCCAAATTGTGGTTCACTTGAAATGGATGTAATAGATATAATCATGTTATAATTATATTAGGACAGCCTTTATCTTTATCTAACCTTGTCCTTTTGATTTGATTTGATCGACCTTCTCCTTTTTAAATAGCTGTAGCAATTTTATTTTTAGATTTGCTATTATCTGTCTGTTGAAATAATATAACGTCCTTTTTGCTTCCATCAAAAACATTGTACAGTTCTCACTGACACGTTCTACAGGTTGACCTTTCTGATCCCAAAACTATACTATTATATCATGGTATAGGTATTAGTACACATATTGCACATAAACGTACAAAGTCCGTTAATAGGCTTCGTATTCAATGCAACTAATCCCGAGCTTCTGGAAGAAGCATTTGGTTTGAGATTCTCTGCGGACAACTCTTTGTACCATTTCAGGCTAAACGGTTTCCTGTAAAGTCTGTCCATACCTGCATTCCTGATGGGCCGATGACATCAAAAGCTCCCATGATACTGAAGATAAACTGCCGTACTTTGTGGAAGCTATCTTCGCCGATGCTCCATGAGCCATCGATAAGGAACACAACATCTGCCTTGGCACCTTTGCACACTGAAACAGAAAAACAAATCATTCAGATTCAGCACCACAGTTCATCACTCAGGCTCCTTCATAAAGACCCGCACAAAGCTTGTGCGTTCTAATTAGAGGCAGATATTCAGGAAAAAAAGGCATCGACACTACACGTTGCAATTACTCTTTTAATCGATCAAGCTTTTATGTGAAAACGAACAAAAGCAGCGGAACGTTTGATGACCAGAAAGGCTGAGATTTATTAGCTCTTTTTACTCAGAAGAATATTTTACAAGATAATGTTTGCCTGATGCCCCGCAGCACATTCTACACACACACCATTGCGTGCATTCGACTGTGTAAAATACTCACTGCTCTCCATTAACACCTGAATGGAGCAACATGCATGAAGTGGAAACAGATATGCCTTCCTGCATGTGGCCACCATGGATAAGCATGGGCAGAGCTTGCATTCAGAAAAGAAAGAGGATTTGAAAAGACTCCAGTGTAGAGCTGGGGTTTGTCCAGTTTCAGTAAAAAAGCAGAATTCCTCTTTTACTGGACCAGGGATGCTGTCCAAAGTATTAAATTGATTCCGATTACACCTGTCCAAAAGCTTTTAACTAAGTAAGTCTGAATACTCACAGCTTGACACACTCTCTCGAGGCATTCCAAGTCATTCACTGTAATCTTTTTAATGTCACTCATTGAATGATTGAAAAAGTAGTAATCATTTGTTTTTCTAAATCTAATCGCTTCTTAGGTCATGCGGACATCTTGCTAGACCGTCTGTCTTTTAACACAATTAATTCCCTGTCCAGTCAAAACAGTTTATTTACAACACTCGATTTGAGGCTAGCCACTCCATCTGGATATGACTTTAAGTATATCTCTCCTGAAGAATAGCTAAATTTCCAATAGCTCCCGCACCAGACGGTGTTTACACACTGCATGCACGCTACAGAGATATTCAATCCTGACAAATGCTCATCCATCTTGGACATGGGACAGCTCATTCTGACCATGTTCCATTCAGACAAATGCCAAATCGACAACTGTCTGCTCAGTCTCAGTGTAAAGTAACTCCGGACATGCATGTTTAAAGAGCAGTTCAGCCAAATATCAAATTTATACAATTTTCCACGATTACTTGATCAGCCAACATGTTTAGCTGGTTTAAGCAAACATTGTTAAGAAGTAAGGGGCGTTCACAGCCACTAGTTTAGCATCATACAATATTTTTGATGCTCCAAATCCACATTAAATCCTTCTTCTTAGTTTAATTTGCAACATAATAATAAAACATTACAAAACCAAAGTCTACCAATAGCGTATACAGATTTTCAGTATTGTATATTCTGTATAGGAGAGTGCTGACCTGCCCAGCCAGGAGGGATGGTTGGTGGAGGAGGAGGAGTGGGAGGAAGAGTTGGCACTGGCGTTGGCTTTATCACTGGAAGAAACCAAACCAAATGGATAAGCTTTTTTCTGGATAAAAAAAAAAAGCCAATGCATGTGGGTTACCACTCTTATAGAAATGAAAGTCCATGATCCTCACATGTGCGCTCTTTGGTGCTGACGCCAGGTCCCTCCAGATTGGGCGTTTGTACAAACACAGTGGCGCTGTACAGAGAGTCCGGACTCAAGCCATCGAAGCAGTACTGACTCTGCGCAGCTGTGATGGTGATCTCCTGCTGACCTTTAGCAGATGCTGCAACATCAGACCAGACAAAGTAACATGAGCACAATCAAGACGATGACTAAATAAAGACTCAACAGTAACACTTAACAGGAACATTTCTTACACTGTACAGAGCATCCAAATATCAAATAACACCAGCTAATTTATCAGTTATCAAAACCAGTACCGTTTTGGTACATTCCATTTCCTGAACAGCTTCTTTTCATTCAAACTAAGACTAATAATACAGCAATGCATAATACATCAATGTATTACTATTTCAACTATGTCTATTTTCAGTGTTAGACTTTAATAATTATAATGTAATCATTATCAGTATTTATTCACAGGATTGTGTAAGAAGCATACCCTATATCTTAAATAAGGCTAGATTAAAGCCACCATAGTGCCAAGCAAACATATTAAACCACAGACTAACAATTTGAAGAAAAATAGCATTATGTACAATTTGGAATTGGGAAAAAGATATACAAACGAAGCCTGGTAGACCTTCCATGTCTGGAAATAAAACGCAACAGGAATTTTGACCCTTATATAATGTCCACTTTCTTTATTTGCTGTAGAGGCTTGTCCATAGGGGCAATTAGGGCAGAGTCTAAACATATATAGCAGCCATTGAACAAATGTTCAAATTCTAATTACCAATTTTAAGTGACCAAAGACTTAAAAACTGTTGCAATTTGACAGGTGTAAGCCCATTGATTTGTTTCATATGGTGCTCGTTGCCCCACTTAGCTTGGTACAATTATAATTACAACAAGCATGACGACCCATTGAGGCAGAAATTATTCTGCAATTATCAGCAACCAGAAAACTTGATAACTGCACCAATCACTTATAATATATGATTTCATGTGATAATATGATAATATGTGATTTCAATAAAGCTGTGATCAAAGAATTTGCGCATCTCAAAGTTGTTCAAGATAAATTTGGTGCTCAAGATAAATTATTTACAAATGAGGCAAATTAAAGATTAAGGTATCAATGTCAAGTATTAGGAGTTAGGTATTAGGTGGTTAGCTGTTCTATCGTTGAAAATCAGTGCACATAGTTTTTTCAATTTTAAGGTGTGTTGTTGATTCTCAACTGGGAATTATGGGATAGCCCCAAACATTCACTAGATAGTAGCCTAGTCAAACTTAATATTGAGTTACTGATGCCATCCTGCCCCACCAAATCTATGGTCACAAGCCACTCCTGTTCATTTGGTTAATTGTCAGGTTGCAAATTGACAGTAGAGGCATGCACATAATATATTTAAAATGAAATCCAAGGGTTGACTAATTCAGTGAACTCAATTTCACATTACACAAGTTATTTTTGTAGCTATTGGATTATGTCGTACATGCTCAGTTTAATATGAGGATCCCTCAAGGAGTTGTTTTCTGGATGTTTTCACATACTTAATTTTTGAAAGCTACATAGTGGGTTATTAAATTGACTTTTGTATGGTTTCTCCATTTAAAATTATGTTTAATCTTGCACCAAGCTTAATCTGTGTCTGGGAATCCATCCCATTTTCTAAACGTTTTGTCAGTTCTTTATATGTGATGAAACCTATCTCACTTGTATTTCCTGGATTTTGGACCCATACTGTGTAGTAAAATAGTTTGTGATACCTAGGAACTGCTGATCTAACCACAGACCTTGTGTGTTCCACCCTAAGATCTTTGACGTAAATTTTTTTTTTTTTAAATCTCTCAGCCATATTGGCATGTACTTCTGTGGGGATGTGCTAGCACTTTGGTTCTTTGTTTAACTCTCAGGAATTTGCCAAATGGACCGACAGTGTGCGTATCCTCCAATATCCTGCTCTTTTTTTTTTTTTTAACTAAGCACCCTTAATCTATGTGTGAATAAGAACCAGATGAATTTAAGGAGAGAAACAAAACTTTCTAGCCCATCTGAATCTGAGTTAAAACTTGGTGGTCGAGTTTATTCTACATATGTCCTTCGCCGGAGAATAAACGAAGAAAAACACTGAGGATAAACATTCGGTCCAGGCGACTGACGTGTTGTCATTCCAGGAGACTGATGACACAATACAAGGCAACAGAGACGGGTCACTACGGCAACGATCGACAAACAACTTTAACTATTTATACAAACAAGGGGGTAAATTAAACCAAATGATCTAGACATGATCGAATTGCACGTCAAAATGGTTTGTGTGACTCACGATCCAGAGGATTCAGCTTGATCCTGTAAGACGTCGCGCCTCGGTGAGGTGTCCACTTGACGCAGAACTGGTCGTAGCCGATGTTGTACGTTTCCAGGTTTGTCACGTTGAGGTAGACTGAACAGACAGAGAGAGGAAAATGATCTTCCTTGTAAAACATCCCCTGCTCCTGTTCATGTCTTTCCGCTTCTTTGGATTGATGTAGTATTGCTGAGAATTTTATTTTCATCCATATTTAAGATTTCTTGTTTTTTTATGTCAAGTCAGTTCATCATGGGCACAAAGAACCCCTGCTCAGGTTTTTGGCCTTCTTTCATTCATTCATTCATTTTGGTACACCATCACTCCATAAAAGACAGTAACATCATATTGTGCTCATCATTTCAAAGCCCAATGCTAAAATTACCACAATAGGAAATAGTTGTCCTGGGATAACCACTTCGTCATAATCTTTACTGTACTGCACTGCTAAAAACAGCCCTTCTGTCAATTTCTGATTTTGCATTACAATCATGATATGATTTATAACACACATAACATTTAGACACATACGTGTTGTTCCTTGTCCTGTGAGCGCTCCGCTCACACCACCATCGTACTGAGCAAACACTTTGACGTCATAACTTGTGCCAGGTAGCAGGTTGTGAAGAGAATATGAGGTAACGTCACCGACAAACACCTCCAGCGTCTCGTCCCGATCTGAGAAGCCCAGATGACAGAAAAAATGTATATATGACACATTCATTTACACATTTTTCATGCATGCTTTTTATCTTTATACATGTACTGTATATGTTGTAGATATGAATGTACTGTATATGAATCCTTAGATAGGAACAGAAACATATTGAAATGTACCTGTAGGCTGGTAGACGAGTTTATACCCGAGCACCGGGGCTGGAGCAGGGTCCCAGGCCACACGGAAACGGGTGTACCACTCATCTGACACACGAAGGTTTCGGGGCTCCAGCAGGCCAACTGTTGGTCCAAGAAACACAACAGAGAAATACCTCAGTGCTGAATCCGTTCCGCCAATTACCCAGCGAAAGCACACTAAAGCATGATTCATTTCCATTGGGTAAAGCAATCCTTATTGGCTTGGCATGGCCCGGAGCCGCTACTGATCGGGCCCACATGATTTTTCTGCACCGTGTTTATGCTGCCTTCATGGGGAATATGCATGTTTAGACTGGGTTTATTTTACTTTCGCAGTGGTTTCACTAGGGTAGCTATGAACTGCTAGGCGTAATGCTATCTCATGCCAATATACTCAACAAACAAGTTCAAACCAAGTCAGACTTACATTTACTATTCAAAAAGTACCCTGAATCCTATCAATAATCAGTTGCAGACAGGTTGTCACATAATTCACCGTTGATTTGTTTTTTCAATGCAGAATTAAGGACACATATCTTGAAATTGTAAAAAAGAAAAGCTCCAGGCTTTGGGAGTGTCTGTCATCACATACAGTAGATGGTTTGTCATGGGAAACACTTCAATTTTTCAATTTGTCTTTTAATTCCCACCAAAAGTGGCCTCGGAACATCTCTACACCTATATAGACTATACAACCTGACAATAATGCAGATTTCTATTAATGCCCTCATTTTAACATGTTATTATTTGGTAAACACAACCCTGTGTCTATTTCCTCATTCTCCAAGCACTTGTCGCACAGAAGAAGAGGGAGAGACTGAGATTTGAACGTGAAAATAATCTTACAGTTTCTAGAATATCAGCTTTTTGACTCATATTATTTAATAATGGTTTCTAATAATGGCTCATAAACTACACACTGGACTGCAAGGTCGCCTGGACTGGCGGAAAGAATGTGTGGGTGGGGGGAGTGAATGAACAGCGCGTTCCCTTCCCTTCCCTCTGCATACATGGCTGATGTGCCTTTGAGCAATGCATCTAACCCCAACTGCTCCCCGGGTTCTGCAGCATGTGGCTGCCCACTGCTCCATATATATGTGCTCACAGCTTGTGTGTGTGTGTGTGTGTGTGTGTGTGTGTGTGTGTGTGTGTGTGTGTGTGTGTGTGTGTGTGTGTGTGT
>JAQQZR010000020.1:10706710-10733600 GCA_030068235.1 Notoglanidium macrostoma | reverse complement strand
TGTGTGTGTGTGTGTGTGTGTGTGTGTGTGTGTGTGTGTGTGTGTGTGTGTGTGTGTGTGTGTGTGTGTGTTTCACTGCATGGATGAAATCAAATCCAAATCCAATCTAAGACTAATAATAAGCATTTTAAAATGTTAATCAACAAAACAACAGTTTAAAATAAAGAAAGTGTTGATATGGTGCTGACTACCGTATAAAGTACAGTATATCTCCAGTGTCTGAGCTTTGTAACAGTTTAAGATAAGGCAGTTCCACCACTTGAAAGTTTTCAGATCAGAAGACTTTTTGCAAGACATTTTTCAACTTTTCAGTAAAATGACGAGGTGCATTTTTTCGTACATTAGTAACTTTTATTAAGAGAGTGAGAAAAGAGTGCCCAGTTGTGTCACTTACGTGTCTTTCCATTTCCGACCAGAGACCCTCCCTGTGCGTCAGAGTAGATGGCCTGTACTGTAATGTTGTAAGGAGTATCAGGGAGCAGATTTTGGAGGATGGCAATGTTTCTGTTTCCAGGAACAACAGTCTGTGGACAAACATATGGATATCAGATGGGCTTTAGGCTTATAAAAAAAGAACAATCATAAGTAGGATTCCTTTCAAATTTTAAGCAAAGTGAGCTGCTGTAGCTTTCTATTAACAACTGTATGTTGAATATCTCGAAGTTGAGCATGAAAATGACATCATCTGTTGAGCGCTAACCAAAAACACACAATCATAGACAGATTGGAATACTGAAGAAACCCTACTTCAAATGAATCTCTGAAACATGCAGTCACCAACACCAGGTTCTCTCAGAAGCTCAAGGCTTTAGCCAGCAAAGAAAAAAAAAAGAATTAGAGGATGACGCCTGTCCCCGGAGAACTGCTGCCTTAACCATAATAATAGTTTCCCTCAACAGTCACTGAAAAAAATCAATTCATTTCCGCTCCTTTTGCAGCAATTTCTAACAGGAGCTGAAATGACATAACACCAGCTGCTCAGGTCACAGAATAACATTCTCTGCTTTCACTCTTACTCACTGGCCCTAACACATGATGTCAGTTTGGCCTTTGTTAGCCTTGTTAATTTACTGTATAAGGAATATTAATGTGCCAATCTGCTAATGGTTAAAGCTGGGCAAATTGATTGATGTGAACATATTTTGTTGATATATATGACATATAATGGCATTGTCATCCTGTAAAAATAAATATTAAAGCGCATTTAGTTTATACAATGCATTATAATACATTATGCATTAACCATTAACTTCATTATATAACTTTTACTGTAAACTTTATAAATCTGTATATTATGCATGTCAGTATAAGCACTTATAATAGTTTAAGGCTGTTATTGTGTCTGATGGAATAATCACAAACTCAGTATTATAAACTTACAGTGTAACCTGTCTTTATAACTGTATTAGATATTGCACAGGCCCTGCGATAGATTGGTGACAGGGTTTACCCCTCCTCTCACCCAAAGTGAGCTGGAATTGGCTCTAGCTTCCCTGCAACGCTGACAGATAAGTGGTATAGATAATGGATAGATGGAAAATGTTGCACTATGCACATACTGTAAGCATAACAGCTTTATGCCATTTATTATCGTATAATATATTCATAGTGTTGAATGGAATTCTCACAAGGTCAGCGATGTGAAAATTTATATCACAGCGCTGTTGTTCTGAACTGTCGAATTGTTGGATCAGTTCCGATTGGTCAGAAGGTGTTGATTAATTTTCTATAACAATGACTATGACAGTGACATAACTATTAGCTATGACAATAGTTCCAGCTGCAAGGCCAGTCGCTGGTTTATATTAATGTACTAGTTCTGATACAGTATTGTTTCTATAGTAACACATTGTCTGTGAGGAAATTTAGCAGTTTTGAAAGGAGTCTCCAGTGTCAAATTGTAAGTTTAAGTTGATGATAGGGGAAAGTCTTTAGCGTGGATATTTCATTAACAAAAAAGAGAGAGGCTGGTGAGGGCACAACTAGAATATTATGTATAAATACTTACAAAATCTGCATTGTATGTCTGTATACTGTATATGTCTGTATGTTTGTATAACATACTGTATGTCTATAATAACTTGTGTGTCTTATGTGCACTTGATAATGGTTAATGCTACGCATTATAAGACATATATATATATATGGGGTGGCTCAAGACTTTTGCACCGTACCGTATAGATAGATAGATGTATATGAGTATACGATAGATACTGTAAGTGATTTATTGCGAGGAAAGTGACATGGTTTCTCAGGCAATAATCTATATGAATACTCACAAATTCAGTAATGGGATCTCCTGTCATCGGTGCATACATGATTTTGTATTGCACTACAGGTCCTTCAGCATGATCCCAGCCGATACTGAGTGTGCTTGTGGTGCTGTCAAACACACGGAGGTTTCTGGGACCGGCACGTGGCACTGAAACGGACATTGCTCACTGTTAGGATACTTCACACATTAAGATGCACAAACACACTTCATACATAACAAATGACTGATTCTGTCATGTTCCTGCATCTCGCCAGCATTAGAAACTCGTTTATGTTCTGTGTTGATAGTATAATCATAAAGTTTAGCTCACATGTTTTTCCGTTTCCTTTGACTGGTGGTCCATTTCCATCGGCATACAGCGCCAAGACATTGACAGAGTACGGCGTGTCAGGGACGAGCTGGTCCAAGAATGCATTGTTGATGTTCCCAGGAACCAAGACCTTCAGGGAAAGGGTCGTCATGTAGATGACATGCAGATGAGCACAGTTAAGTGCATCTTACTTAAAACAGATCTGTGAACATCACTAATTTGGCACACACAAATATACATAATGACCTCACCATTAAAACCCCTGTTTAGATTAGCGCAGCAAAAGAACATCTTCAAATAGTCGTGTAATGTAAACAAAACCTGCCAGGGGTTAAATGCTAAATAACATTCTCCTTTACGTAACAGTTTGGATGGCTGCTGTTGGAGAGAGCGGACCTGGGGTTCACCTCACATTCAAGTCTAAACACATCTGCTGCTGGTGTTACACAGCTGTGGGGAATCCCATCCTGTACCTGTCAACAACCAGCAGGATCATCAGTCCATCTGATAAGTACCCTTTTTATCTGTGAATCATTGCGTCACAGGGAATGCAGTTGTGAATTAGACCCATGACAGCCCTTATTTCACCTCACAGGAAAAAGAGCATATGGCATGCAGGTCATCAGCCATCACTCAGGTTTAATAGCTTGAAAAGTCCAAGTAAAATTCTGTGAAATGCTATTTTGTCATTTCTAAAGGAATAATGAAGCTTTAATAAATTTTCTTCCTCAGCCCTGTGAAATTCTTGAACCGGATTGATCAGAAGGCGCTGAATCATTTTCTCTAATGAAAGCGCCGAGCGTAATTCAAATCACAGATTTATAGTAATGCACCCGTTCTGACACATCACTTTTATATATAACATATCACTTTTATAGACACAACTCATTCACAGAGATTTGTGCGGTGGATGGTCGACATAATCTGAGGCTAATTCAAAAGCATAATCTTTGACAAAGTAAAATAAGGAGACGTTCTTTTAAGGTAAATGAAGTAAATTGTTAGTGTTGGCAAATTGCTGTGGTATAAGAAGTTTAAAACACATTGGGATGTGCTGTTTTTGGAAAATGAACAACTTCATGTGGTAACAATAACTGCACATCACACCATGCTGTCACTGATTATTTTCTAAAACAGCATGCCCAGTCGTGTTTTATTCCAAACATATTTCACAATCAGTAACACATTTGAAAATCAGTTTATTTATATAATTGCTTTTGGAGGGATGGACAGTAAGAAAGTACATTTATTTGAGTACTGTACTTAAACACATTTCTCATGTATCTGTACTTAATTTGAGCAATAAGTTTTTGGGAAACTTTTGACATTTACTCCTACATTTGAAAGACAAATATTGTACTTTTGACTCCACAGCATTTCTATGAAGCCTCCCGTTACTCATTATGCTGATGAATTTTCTTTTCTTTTCTAAAATGCAACAGGCCATACGTTGTGTTCATCAACGGAGAAAACCAATTTCAGTGCACTACATCCTCCTTCACTCAAGTTCAATGCTGCATTTTTTGAACAATTCAATTTAAACTTGATGGTGGTAATGATAAACTGATAAAAATGTCAATTTCTCACCAGAACATCAATGGCTATATCTGAAGTTCATGTTTGAGATTTTTAAAATGAAAAATGATTCGAATGATTTTAAATGGTTGCTCTGTTTACCCTGTACAAACCATCACTGCCTAGAAAAAGTTGTCGTCTAACATGAGAAAGCAAAGTATGTAAACATTTTGTCCTAGATAAATCCTAGATAAATATCTCAAACGAAGTTGTCTGTGCTTGTAGGAGTTTCAGTTTTTATGTCATGGTTGGTCAAATGACTTTGTACGGATTTTTATGGATTTACCCGCCGTAATGGGAGCGGGTTAAGCAATGGAGTTGTGTACTTTGTCCACCTCTGTGCTTTTGACAACAGCCATTAGATTAGAGCTTTACCAAAAACCTGCGCCTGAGGAAAACGTTTTAACAGAATGCTTAGAAAGAATTGGAATTCAAAAGTGGGAAACATTTAAGTGGTTTTTATCAGTATTTCTTCTAACCACTATTTCCTTTTAAAGGTTTTCGGACTCATCTCTGTATGAAAAGAAGATTGTGAGTAGGGGTTGGTACTAATTTAGGAACATTCTTAAAACAGTTGAGTAAATTAAGTAAAACTGTGTCTTGCTTATTAGACCAGCCTTTGCTCTCTTTCTCTCTGCTCTATTATGCATATCAGGACAGACTGAGAACTCACTATAATGTTTAACTACTGTGAGTGCTCGAAAAAGTTAACTAAAAATGTGCATTAGGTCATGTCCTCAGATTCATCTTTTGCCGAACTTCTCACACCATCCTTCTGTGATCAATACTGAATAGTGGGTTATAGTAGCAAGTGTATGCAAGAAACATGAGATTAACTGCAGGACTTGGCTCAGACAGAGTAAAAATCTCTGAGGTATGAATCATTTCTTCATTCTTCACTAATATATGACCAGGCAGTTTGTTTTTCTTGACTGAAGCAATGCAGGCTTCAGCAGAAGTGCATACTAATTGAGTCAATATCGCTTGATAGGTTTAAAATTTGACAACAATTAACACTTAAATTGTCTCCTTTTCAAGCAATGTATTCTTGAACAGAATCTATTAATGTCATGAGAATACCAAATAACAAAATGAAAGCGTTCTTGGCCGTAGACTCAGACATTTGGCCCCTAATTTTAAATTTAAAATTAAATAAAATAAAATAAACATGAACACACTCCAGAAAAGTCATGAGACGATGAAAGCAAATAAACTTCCACGTGGCCTTTGACTGAACAAAAGCCAGACTTGCATCAAAGAATATTCAAATCTTGCTCACATTCTAGCCTTGCTCACATGTCTGATGAAGTCAAATTTTCTTCTGGCCTTATGTTTTTTTGCTTAATCCAAAAGTACATCAGTGAATCCATGTGAGGAAAAAAATACAGAAGGCATGACTTATGCATGAAAATCCATTTCATAGTCTGTACATCTGGGGGAGCTAATAAAATTATAAGAAAGGAAAAAGAGAAATGGGTTATACCATTTTCTGTAGTGTGGAGTTGAGAAGCAGTGAACACTCGGACTTTTCTCCTCTCTCAGAGTCAAGTTAAGAGACTTAAGTTAAGAGTCAAGTTAAGAGATGCTGTGCCTTGACTCACTACCAGCACTGTGTATTGTTATATATCACACGACAATGCTGGAGACCTAATATTATGGAAATATTAACGATATTTCCATTTGAGTAACTGGATGGAACATGGTAGGAAGAGAAAAAGAAGAGGATGAGAAAGAAACTCACAAACTCAGAAGGTCGGACTCCAGTGAGCGGCGCATACTCAACACGGTACTGTTGCACCTGACCCGTGGCTGGCTCCCATCGGACGTTGAGGCTGTTAGGGGTTGGATGGTAAACCTGGATGTTCCTGGGTGGCGTACGAGGAACTGCATCGTGGAAGAACATAGAAAGCAATATATGCAGCTAGTTTTAGAGACCACAAAGACAATCAGTCTAAGGTAAGCTGTGGAGCAAGAAAAAGAGAATCCAGAGGTGGCCCAACTGAAACAGGAACTAGAGCTACGTTACAGCAATAAAGCAAGGAAATAAATGCTGAGCTAAGCAGCAGACACAGATGCATTGGCTTTTATGGCACGCATGCTGGGAATGCACAAAGCTGGGGGGTACAGTTGGGTTAAACACTGTACATGTTCTTAAAACTGAAGCAGATGTGGCTTTTGTTTTCTAGTTCAGTGCAACTCGTGCAAAGCGTGATCTTGTTATAAACAAATGTTGCTCTATTGTCATTCTCAATTTGAGATATAGCCACAAAATCCACATGAGGCATAAATTCTTCATGCACTGGGGCACTGGGGACAAGTACAGTACTGTGCTGATTTATTCCAAATGCACATACAGTATTATGCAACGTAAACTGAGCGTGATGACATCTGCTATTCAGATATTAATAGTACAACATGGGAGAATTTGGCAAACATTGCCATAATATATGATACATTAGGGGATGTACAGTTGTAAATCACTGGGTTGAATTTGTCACTCAGGGACTTGGGAAGATAAACGCAGAGTTCCCTATTGCTGTTAGTGTTGAATAGAAGGGTGTTGGAGAGAACTAAAAAGTTGTTATATATTCACGCTTCAGTGAAACATGAGCTCTTCGATCAGCCTTCTCCAGACAGGGGATTTGCTGAATAAGCATGACGTGCAGAGTGAAAATAAGGCCAATATGCTGAACGTGATCAGACCAACCAGACTCAAGGAAGACGGACAACATAAGCCAACCTAATCTTTCCACAAACTAATTTTTTCCTTTGAAAAAAAGACAGATGTAGCTGGTGTATGGAGGGCCTTTCTAATTCCATTTCTTTTTTATACATCACGGTGTACAAACAGTGATGAGGAACTTCTTCCACCACACTCACGTGTCTTTCCCCTCTCTGACTGGCGAAGGCCTTCTCCCTCAGGATACACCGGAGCCACAGTTACAGTGTATTCCGTATCTGATAGAAGATTCCTCAGGACTGTGTTGGTGGTTCCTCCGGATACTTGCTCCTGTCGACATATGCGTCAAGTATGAATAAGACCTTTCAGACTCTCAACCTTACACACTCGCTGAGTAAGAAAAGAGGATGCAAATGAACAACTATAAGGATGGAGATAAAGGGGTTTATGTCTGGTATGGGTTTGTATGAAAAAGGCCTATCCATCAACCATCAGAGTTGAACCTTAAAGCATAGCCTCATTGCATAGGCATAGGAATAAATCTGTGATGCATACGCACCGGAACACATACTCACACAAATTAAAAGGCAAATAGGCACCATCACTCAGGCTTCCTATTATTTCTAAGTGTTTATACTCCACAATCTTACCATGATAATGGTAAATACCATGATAATGTCTCTTTCATTCACAGCAAGGAACATAAAACCACAAATACCTTAATTAATTTGTACTTGTAATTTGTAATTTGTACTTTGACTGGAACGTGTGTGCTTAATCTTACATCTAATATTTCCTCCAAAGGTATTTTAAAGAAATAAAAAATTCTTTGAAGTCAACACCCATGTTCTGCTGCTTCTGTACAGAAGACTGAACTGTATGATTCTAAGGTCTAGGCTAGAAAGGAATCAGCCCCAGCTTCTATTTCATAAGTTTGTTTTTCTTCTTACTGATGGTGGTCCACCAAAGAAAGCAATTGTTCAAAGTTATTCAAAAGTTATTTTCATATAATAATATGTTGTCATTTTTGGTGGCAGCTATTTTGTAGTTTTGTCCAAGTTCTCACTGGCCATATATATTCTCAGGGTAGTTCACAAAATTATTTATCATTTGCAAACATATTCACACTTGTTCCAAGTAAAAGTACAATAATGCCTAGCAATTATTTCACCTTAAGTTTTTATCTTAAAGGTTGTGGATTTGTAGATACAAATTCAGCTAAATAAATGTTCCCTTGCTGCTAAACCATCATAGGTTGCTAGTCATAGACTTCATTTCTAAATAATGCATTTAACACTTTTGGATTTTGTGGGAAAGTTTAAGGTGACAGGTAATTTGTAATGTTAACTTATAGTAAGTTGAATAGTTATCTGTACAGACATCTCTTATTAAACTGAGACCCCATTGTCTGAAATATGATGTAAAGCAAAAGAGTTGTCTACATATCTCACCATATCCTCAGCACCGCCCGTAGCAGGCACATAAAAGAGGCGGTACTGACGCACGTTTCCTTCAGCGGGCTCCCAGCGCACTCTCAGGGAGCTGGTAGTTGGGTCGCTCACCTGCAAGTTCTTCACTCCACCCAAAGGTTCTTGTTAAAGAGAAAATGATATTCGATCATTATATGGATGGAACAGAATCAAAAACTACATGTTTCCTTTTAATGCAAAAGGCTTAGCATGATCTGTTTTAATGTAAATTTACTTGTAATATGAATAAATGTTTGAATGATACACACTTGTCTTTCCTTTCTCAAACTGTCTCTTCCCCTCCATATCTGAATACACTGGCACCACAGTTACTGTGTACTCTGTATTTGGCTGTAGGTTCCTGAGAATTGTGTTAGTTGAAACTCCGGACACCTGAGTCTGATGAAGAAGTTGTAGAATTTTCATTATCAAGTAGCCAATTAATGTTTAGCATCATCAGAAATCTCAATCTTAGGCTAATAATCAGGCCCTGCATGAACCTGGGTCTGGGGTATGAGTAACTTTAAACTACATGCATGCTGTGAATACATACCATGCTTTCAGTGCCTCCAGCAGTAGGCACGTAAAGGACATTGTACTGACGGACATCACCATCAGCCGGGTCCCAACGCACCCTTAAAGAGTTAACAGTGGGATCTGTCACTTGAATGTTCTTCACTGCCCCCAGAGGCTCTGTACAAAACACAGGACAACGTGAGCTAATGTGATGCAAACCTAGACCATCCAACTGGAAATCACTGATGTAATCCCAGTAAATAAATGGACCTACTTGTCTTTCCATTCTCAGACTGACGTTTGCCCTCTGTGTCTTGTTCATATATGGGCAACAACGTGACCTTGTAGACAGTGCTGGGATCTAGGTTACGCAGGACAGTGCTGGTAGTGCTACCAGAAACTTGTTCCTGTTTACATGTTGGAAAAAAAGAAAGAGAAAATCAATCCATTACAAAACATGCTTGAGCATTAATAAAAAGAAGTAATAGATACGTTTCAACAGATAGCACACGTTCATCTGATTTTTACCATTTTCTCCTCTGTTCCAGGTTGTGTTACATAGAATACTTTGTAGTGGCGAGGATTTCCATCTGCATGGTCCCAGAGTACAGTTAATGTGCTTGCAGTTGGGTCGGTTACCCGCAGGTTCCGAACTCCACCCAGTGGTTCTGGTGAAAATAAGCAAAGTTATGTGACCACAAAATACAATATTAGCAGTAGCATTCATTCATTTATTTATCCATCTTTAGGAAGTGCTTTATCATGGTGATGGTTTCTATGGAGCCTGGAAACGCTGAGAACAAGGTGGGAATACACCCTGGCAGGTCACCATGCACACACACATTCCCACCTAGGGGTAGATTAGAGCAGACCAGTCCACCTTCCAGCATGTGTTTGGGAGCTGGATGAAACCAGAGAACCCAGAGGAAACCCACATAACGACATGTTCAACGCCTGCATATTTTTGCTAAACAGGGACCCTGGATTCGTGAGGCAGCTACCTGCTATGCCACCATGCCACCCATTGCTGCATTTCTGCAATCAAAACCCAGACCCAGAGAAAAAAGCTAGAGCAGTGCTTTCTGGCACAGTTTGTCATGTTATGTATCATATTATTTTTAGAGAGATTCTGCATGTTACAACTTTCTAAAAGCAACCTGAGAGGTACACACCAGCCAACAATTCGAATGGATTTGATTTGTCTTCAGAAATGACCTTGTAATTATTTTGTTCCAGTTTTGTGAACCCATAAATGAACTCTTAATGCAACAGAAGCCTTGCAAACTAAAGAGTTTTACTTTTGCACTGTTTGGTTCCAGCAGCGGAAATTAGTTAACATATCTAAATAGCAAATCTATGACTTACTTGTCTTTCCATTTTCTGACAGGGGCTTCCCTTCCATCTCATGGTAAACAGGTACCAGAGTGACAGTGTACAATGTGTTAGGTTCCAGATTCTTCAGAATGGTGGAAGTGGTGGTCCCAGGGACTTGCTCCTGATCACACACAGTTGACATGTAGAAAGCAATGAGCAATCAGTGTGCCCCTGCTTGAATTGATGTCTCACTAATTTTTAATTGGCATTTAAGAAAAGGCCTATCCTTGAGAGGGTATGAGAGTGTCTTTTTCCATCAGGGATTCAAAATATAGATGGCATGATTTTGGTTGCTGATAAAAATATAATTTCTCACCACTTCTTGTTCACCACCAGTTTCAGGGACGTAGATGACAATGTACTCTCTGACACTGCCCTCAGCAGGGTCCCAGCGAACATTGAGTGTGTTTATAGTTGGATCAGTTACCTGCAGGTTCCTCACAGTACCCAGAGATTCTGAGAACAACAGATTATTTGAAGTTTGAAATGATTCTCATTTTCCCCAACAAATAATTGATGTGAGAAGTATTTAACAGGTCATGGACCTCCATTTTTGGATGTCACCATTATTACTTACTTGTCCTGCCCTTCTCAGAGAGCTGTGGTCCATCTCCTTCTGCATAAACCGGTACCACGGTGACTGTGTATTGAGTGTCAGGCTTAAGGCTTTTCATCACAAAAGTAGTCGTACTCTCAGATACTTGTTCCTGTGAAGTAGAACAGGAAGCAATCTACTGAGCTGCACTGCCAAATCTGGACATAGAAAAACCCTACCATTCAACATGTTCTGGTAATAAAGCATTGATCTCTCTTCCTAGAAATTCTAACTCAAACCTTATGGCATATGCCTGCCAATTTCGAATAGTTAATGCAAATTCCTAAAATATCTATTACCAAATGTCAACTCAATTTAATAATAAATTACATTTTGAGATAGTATCCTTTTCACACTTGGTTTGCTCCAACAGATCCTGAACATTAGCATGCAAAATAGGAATGTCAAGGATCCATATCCAAATGGCATGCAAAACAGATTTAATAACAAATTCACTTTTTAAGATTGTATGCTTTTCACACTTGGTTTACTCCATGTCATCCTGAACACTAGTAAAGGGGGATTTCAAATCTCAAGTTCAGGATGTCAAATCTCAGGGACATTTTCATCTGTCTATGTGAACACATCAACGATTAGCTTTTTCAGTCATCAGGGCTTATGCCAGGCACTTGCATTACACATCTCAGAAAATCTTTGCTTGTCATCATGTGTGATGTCAACACTGTAAAAATGAGGAAGTTGTAACGGAAAAAAAATAAAGTGTTAGCACTGAGAGCAAGGGAGGCAGAATTGTACCACGAGCTCAGGGCCTCCATCTGTGGGCACATAGATGACTTTGTAGCCTTGAACATTCCCATCTGCAGCATCCCAGGTTGCTGTCAGCGTGGTGAAGGTGGCATCAGAGATACGGAGACCTCTAACACCACCAAGAGGCACTGGAAAGCGATAGTGACTCATCAAGTCAAGGAACATTGGCAAAATAAGTCACTTTCAAAAGCTGTTCTATCATAACACACATAAACCTCAAGAGAACTGAGTTGACATAATGACTTGAAACTCACAGGTCTTTCCATTCTCAGACTGGCGGCGACCCCCAGTAGCTGGATATACTGGCAAAACTGACACCGTGTAAAGAGTGTCTGGCTGAAGGTTCCTCAGAATAATGCTGTTTGTGCTTGCAGGAACTTGTTCCTGTTCAAAATATGAATTTATACATTTCAATTTGTCCTCAATTTACTGCAGAAATTTCTCCTTATACAAGATAGTACCAATATTCAGGAAAGAGGAAAGTAAGTACTAGAGCTGAGGCTTACAAAGTCTATCACATTGCCTTTTGGAGCTACAGCATGCAAACTTGATAGGCGCATCGGACCTTGCAAACTGATGATTGGATGGTTCAGCTAAAACTGTCAGGCTCTATCTGGCTCTTTAGGCTAAACATCTGGAATATATTGATGCTTTGTTTTTCTTTTTTGATAGACAAACCCAAGAGGAAACTCTTCAAATAAGGTACAAATATGCACTCAAACAAACAAAACCAAAAGCAGATCGGGTTTCTGCGAGCCCCACCATATCCTCAGTGCCTCCAGCCACAGGGACGTAAAAGACCTTGTATTGGCGTACTGCCCCATCAGCAGGTTCCCACTTAACATTGAGAGAGGTCATGGTGGGATCAGTGACCCTCAAATTCTTTACTCCTCCCAGGGCCCCTGCAGGACAGAACCACATTTATTTTGTTTTTCAATTTTGGTGTTGGATATCTATCACTTTCTGATAGAGTAAGCACAAATGAGAGCTCTGTACTATCAATCAAAGAGACAAAGTTTAAACCTTTAAATCACAAAGTAAAAAAGCAAAATGGTTTGACACCAATAATTGTGAACTCACTTGTCTTTCCATTTTCTGACATCCTATTGCCATCACCCTCGGCATATACTGGATACACAGTGACGGTGTACTGGGTGTCGGGTTGCAGGCCTCTCAGAACTGTGGTGGTAGTGCTACCTGATACCTGCTCCTGTTCATATAATATATATAATATACGACTAATGTTAGTCAATCTGAACATCAAAGCAAAACTCCATCTTGATTAATGTTGCAAAAACAGACATGGCATATCTGCTAACAGCAATAATAGTCCTTCCGGTCCTACCATGGTTTCCGTTCCACCATCTGTAGGAACATATATGACTTTGTACTCCTTTACTTTTCCTTCAGCTGGCTCCCAGCGCACATTCAGAGTGGTCATGGTTGGGTTCAGGACCTGGAGATTTCGCACCCCACCTAATGGTTCTGGAAAAGAACAAATACTTCAATAATGCAGCCTCACTCTGATCGCCAAACATCTAAAATTACAACCCCATCTGACCTCCTTTAAATGAGAGGACAGCAAAATGTTTCCTTGAATCATAAAAACACCTTGGGTAGGTTCTTGAAGAAAAAAAAACACGTACTTGTTTTTCCTTGGCCAGAAATGTCTTTGGGCTCTCCAGTGCGGTACACTGCCGCTACAGTGATGGAATATGCCGTGTCAGGAGTCAGCTTCTGAAGAACAACACTGTTCTTCCTTCCTCCAACCTGGGTCTGTTTGGAATAGATGTCAGCAGTCAGACACTGTTTGCTTTGGACAAATTATTGGAACTCCCTTTTATTTCTGTTTATAAACCAAGTCATCAAAGAAACCACTGGCTGACATGCTGATGAGGCGCTAAACATCGTCATAGCATTACATTGTTAAACCCCCCCAAAATAAACCACTTCATGATGTTTGTGAAATAATAGTAGTTTTAGAAGCAACATGGCTATATGAAAGCCTTGAAGCCAACATTAACATTTATCATGTAAATGCTAATCAAACTGGCTGGAATCAAAAGTACAGAGCATGCCTTTTTTTTTTTATTCTGAGTATTTCAGGGCTTATGTGTTTTGGAAATTTGGACTTCATGTGCTCCAAAGAAGTTAAACTGAAATGACAGTTTAAGAAACATATAAATTAGTATTTGACCATATGTGCTATAACCACATCAGGTCTTTGGCCTGTTGACAAATGCATATTCTCATCATTTTCCTTTGCAGTGCTTTGCCAAGCTTTTTGCTGCAGTTCTTGTTCATTTTTGTGGCATTTCAGTGGATGTAATAATTGTATCTAAATTAGCAAACTGACTTGGCTTCTCTGAAACGTTCCACTGTTCATCCCTGATCATCCCGCAGAAGCCTTAGAGAAGTGTTTTGGGTCAATCGTCTTGTTGCATAGCAATACACTGTCCATTGAGTCTGGAGGCACTGAATCAGTGTCTCATGAAGTTATATACATGTAGTAAAGAAGTTTAAACCAGTTCCGGAGTTTGTGTCATGTGAACAGGATTAAAATTAGCAGAGATACTATATCAAAACCTTA
Organism: Notoglanidium macrostoma; assembly: GCA_030068235.1. Taxonomy (NCBI): domain Eukaryota; kingdom Metazoa; phylum Chordata; class Actinopteri; order Siluriformes; family Auchenoglanididae; genus Notoglanidium; species Notoglanidium macrostoma. The sequence goes on along the minus strand of JAQQZR010000020.1, from coordinate 10,719,448 downwards.
GTAAATGATGTAGTAAGTGTGTTATTATCCATTTATTTTGCTTCTGTTCATGTGTTTGCCCCTAAAACATGTTAATCTACTATTCTGTAAAACCTCTGCAGGATTATGAATAGGTATTTTATAATCTTATCTGTGACTCATATTACAGATATTACAAAATGAGGTTTTTATTAATTAATTCTCTTTTATCTTATTCATATAATTTCTTTTTGTTAGTATGAATGAAGTGTCATTACTTTAGGATATTGGGCTACAATCTGACAAAAATCATAAGCCTTAAATTTAAATTTATTCCTAACACGTGTGTAACAGTAACAGTGTAAAGTATATGCAAAATTTCAAAGTTCTTTAATGATTCCAGTCTATGAACAAAGACTGAGGATATAAAGAACATGTCTTCTGTGTAAAACGTAAGCCCTGAGACAGTGACATAATCTAAATATTAAACTAATGATGTGAGAAAAGACAAATAGCCCACAATTATGTTCCTCTCATTGTGAAGTTTACATCATTACTATTTATTAAATAATGAGTCAGAAACATACTTCTCCAGCTGTTTTAAGGCTGTGGTGAGAAGTGTTTATGTTTTCCAACAACAACGATTGTCTTGGTATTTATGATCTTATTTAACACTGTGGTCAGTTTTCCAGGCTAGCCCATGAGGACTCCCACACTGGCCAGGGTTTGTTACAGCTGTTGTAGCTTTCAACACTACACAGTCAGGCTCACCTGAGCAAGTGAAGAAATTCCGAGCATCTGGCTCAGGTCTGGTGAGGTTTGCACAAAACAAAAATGTGGACCAGCAAAGATGCTCATAATAACATAATGTGAAAAAAGTGCATGGCTTCCTACATCTAATGGCTTGGACAGTTACTGGAGATAAACGTTTCCAGGCTCTCCCCAACTGGAGAACTAGGAAGAAGATCTCTTTCACCACCAGGCAAATACTTAATAAAATTAGCATGTCTGGTCCCACTTCTTATACATGCTAAAAACTTGATACTGAGACCACAGTGTACATGTACGTGTGTATGTGTTACCCCAGAATTTTATACACTGTGTTGTCCTGTATTATGTGCCCACATTTTTTCTGTCAAATTGACTTGGATGGAGTGTTTTAATATTTGAACAATTGTGTGAATAATTTGGATTAGAATAGAACAGAACAAGTGGTGAGAATAGAGTGGATTCAGTTATCCTGACCATCCAGTGTCTGTTAGCAATTTAATTTAAACTCATGATCTAACTACATTATTTGGAAGAAATGTATGTTCTTTTGCCAACTTGGAGATTTACACAATGTGGTAAACAAAAAAACAATAAGCGCCAAAATATTGTTGATGGGATTTTGTACCGTTAACAATCCTTTAGATAATTGGCTTAATCACTCCTGTGGTGCTCTTTAGAATAAATTGCTCATGGCTCAAGACATTTAACAGAGATGGTGTTGTGTTCCAGAGGTTGTCGAGGGTTATGGAAAAGGGTTTCCAACTTTCCAGGGGGTTTCCTACTGTAATTGATAACATAAGGCTCAACAAGTCCGTAAAACATATTTCGTGTTAGTAATGTGGAAAGTTCTGCTGGACATATCGAGTTGCTTAAATGCAGCCCATTACATTGTGATTATAAAGATCCGCTCTGCAATGAGGGGTGACCGGGTGCAGAAAGACTTACAGTCAAAGTTTTTCCACCAGCCACTGGCTGATAGTCGATCTTGTAGTTTTGGACAGGGCCAGGAGCGTGGTCCCACTTCACAGTCAGAGCGGTGGTAGTGGCATTAAAAACTTGCAAGTTCTGAGGAGGTCCATTGGGCGCTGGCAGAAAGTGAAGCATAAGTTAAACAAGTCACTTTGTACTATTTTTACAACACTCAGGTCTGGATGCTGAATGGAGAAGCACATGGTGATGGTGACGAAGCTACGTTTCACAATGTGGACACAGTGGAGCCGGGCAGGTTATGTATGCACATGCACATAGAATGACACCAGGAATGAGAGCTAATGACATTGGAAATAGATGACATTGATGACAAAGATGATGGGTGACAGAATGATTTTGACAGGACTGGTGGATGGGTGGTGTTTCTGGTGGCAAGTTTGCTGCAATTGACACTTGTATTAGTTTTTGCAGCATTTGGTTCAGTAATGCACATGCAATTCTTATTCATCCTAAAATGTGCTTTCATGATCACTTTCATGACCAGCACCAGTGTTACCGTTACAATTATTGCAATGTCAACATTTCTTCTCGTTTGAAACAACATACCAGGCATAATGATCTTTGACACTGGAAAAAAAAATGTTAAGAGAACAATACATTATTTCAGTTTAATTCAGTGGGATAGACATTTTGAAGTTGAGGTATGTGAGGTTTTATTTGCTCTTGTGTATCCAGTTGTATATGTGTGTCTTACATGTACGCTGGCTGCCAATCAGGTCTTCGCTCTCAGACTCATCAGGGTAAATGGCTGTGACAGTGACGTCATACAGAGTGTCTGGGTCCAGGTCTGTGAGGACGTGAGACGTCTCTTCACTGCCTAGGATAGTCTTGAGGGAGAGACACAAATCTTAGTTTTAGAAACACTAAATGAAAGGGTACCAGGCAATTATTATCACAAGCTCCTGGATGTGATAATCTGCATCATTCTCCTGCTATCCTATGCCCTACAGTATACTGATTTTGGTAACCTTCAGAACATTGGTTCCACTACTACTGTTTCCCTTGGTTTGGTCATTGGATATTAAGAAGTTTTTAGATAAGATCTATTACAAAAAGCACTACAAGAGTACTTTGCTGTTAAATTCTACTCTATTCCACAATCTCAACTTTATTTTTGAATATTATTTGGAGCAGTTTGGATCAACTTACTTGTTGGATATCTGTTTCCCCTTTCTTAACCCACCCAATGCGGTAGAGGGCGACATCTGGGGCTCCATGTTGCCAAGTGGCTCTAAATGAGGTCTGCGTCACCTCAGAGAACTTCAGGTTCTTCGGGGCTGGCACCACATCTGCAATGGACAAGCAGAGAAAAAGTTGCCCCTATTACTAGACTATTAGTCATCATGTAAGCTCTAAATTATGTTTTCTAATGCTGGCCCCACATATGTTCGCATGAGTTCATTTGTGTCTACAGTAAAAGACTTTGTGTGACAGCAAAAATAACAGCCTAGTGAATCAGCTGGGATTCATAAATAAACATTACTCCATGCATTGACTGATAAAAGAACTACATACACACAATGCATTAATGCGGCGTGGTGAAATGCATGAGAAACATTCCAATGACAGAGATGGCAGAGCTTTGTCTCACAGCCATTCTTTCAGCAACCAAGAGCTAATCTTTGATCTGATAGTCTGGTAGATATTTGATGGTAAACACAAATCTTTCATTACCCCCAAACAATGAATCAAAATAAAATCTCACCTGTGATAGCACTGCCAGTCATTTTGCTTCCCAGTCCCACGTCATATAAAGGAGTAACAGTAACATCATATTCAGTTTGAGAACGTAGGTTATTGAGGTCCAGAGTAGTGATATCACCGCCGACCTCAACCTATCAATTAAGCATCAAAGTGGGAAAACAGAAATGCCAATAAACACATGGAAAACGTGAAAAGTTCCAAAATATGTTCCTTTATTATCGTAAGAGATTACATAGTTTGGCTAAGTAAGGGTTGGCACATACCAATGGAAACTAGAAGACAAAGACGGCATTACAAAAAGATAACCTTATCCTAGATAACCATCCTCTAGAGCACATGACTTCTTACTATGTAGGTTCAGGCAAATGAAGTTTAACACTCTTGTCAATGAACATTTTTTCCCGAATACATCATATGCACCATACGAACATTGTACTACCTTAGGCTTTAGTATACCTCAATATATCAATGAATGTTTGCATAGCAAGTCTAAAAGCAAAGGCGGTTCTCCAGATCCAACTCGAACTCACAACCTCATATGTATATACACTGATCAGTCGGGCCATTGAAGAAGGTTGAAGGCTGACCCACATTATGTCCAATTGTAATACCACTGTGAGTGACCACAGCTGTAGTACTCAAAGTTTCGAACATGAACTTGACAGTTCCTCTTGGTCTGGACTCAGGTTGTTGTGCTTGGGTGTTATTGGACCTTTTTAAATCCTGGAGGTTTAGAACAAATGTGTAAGTCAAGGGCAAAGCTATTTCTTTTGTCCACTAATCCCCCTCCAGAAATCTCAGATCCTTCCTCAATGCTGATTTACAGCCAGTCTTCTCCCGCACTTCACATTCTGACCATAGCTTGTCTAGAGGGATAAAACCTTTTCCAACCATGAGATAATATGCGAAGGTGTCATACATAATCAGGCTCACTTCCAAACATGTTCCTTTTCAAAAAGCTGTAGGGTTTGCCACTAATTAAAGAAGTACCATCTTATAGGTGTATGACTGTTTTCCTATCACATGTTAGAAAGCATGGAATGTGTACCTCAGTTGGCTCTCCACCTTCAGGCTTATAGGTGATGATGTACTTTATGACCGCCCCTGGAGCTGCATCCCAATTCAGACGCATGGAACTGTGGGTCACATCAGTGATTTTCAGGTTGCCAGAAAGAGGGAGGGGTACTGAGAGAGACAGATAAAATGATGAAAAAAGTTAGGAGAATTAGAAATGAACAAAAAGAGGAAAAAAACACTGAACTGGTTTGGATATGAATGTAAGTTAACGTACAAGTGACTCCCTGGTCAATGAGGGGAGCGCTGGCAGCGTTCCCATGTAGAGCAAACAAGAATACAGCATAAGCCGTATTAGGAAGCAGCTCCAGCAGCTGGACATCGTTCACATTTTCCCTAACTTGCATCTGGAAGTGGGAGGGAGATGGAGAGACAGGATGTTAGAAGGAAGGCGGCACAGACAGACAGGACTTGTCGCATTTTTTAAATGCCTCATTCAAAATTAAAGCTGGTTGTTTCCTAAAATCACATTACAATACCTATTCTGGGGGGCTATTTCTGGCAACCCTAAAGCCCCCCAGTAGAAAGCAGAAAGTAAAAGATTTTGCTCAAATCCTGTTTGGTTCATATCACTGCAATGACTTCAGGGGGAAGCAGCTGTCACATACCCAAAATGATCTAATCTTTGCCATTACCTTCTTGGGTCCCAGAAGTCATTTTTGTATGCACTTGACTAAACAGCATAGTAAAAGCACAGCTTTCTTGAATTTTGCCATCTGGAAGTGAGGAACCACTGGCAGGGACCTTGCCAACATGCTTCATAAAGTGGATATGGAAAGGCTGAGTAAGCACTTGCATATGGTCCAGATCTCACCTCTTCCTCCTCAGTGAGCACAGTGGCGTTAATGGCTTTGTACTTGAGCATATAGCCGCTAGCGCCTTCCACCAGCTCCCATCTCACTCGCATGCTGGTCATATCTTCGTCATAGATCGTCATGCTCTCCACAGCAGCCAGGGGCACTGCAGAAGCAAAGGGAAATCCAAGTGTTACAGCCACAGAGGCCACTCGACTCAGTGAATTGTATAGCTGAGTATTTATGCAGGTTGTGCTTGAGATTTGCAGGAAATGTTGCATGAGTAGGTGACGTTTGTGTGATGGCGTGACTAAGAAAAAAATCTGTTTCAGGCTTCAAGAAGGCCACTATAACTGTTTTTATCTCTGCAATGTGTTTCGGTCCATTTTTATAGACACCAGTGTGTCACCAAGTGTCAGTTTTTTTGTGTGTAATACTTGTTAGCAAGAGTGTAAAAAAAAAAAAAACAACTTCAAATTTCAGACATTGAAAATGTCTTGGTTGATAAGGTACATTTAGGGTAGGGAATTGCATTTCATTTCATTTGTATTATTCCTTTAGCAATCACACAAACATGATTAAAACAAACATCTAGGTTCATTCACTGAGAAATAAGAAGTCAATGGCACAAACATATGGTCAGTAACTGTTCACCTTTACAAAGGTAATTCCTGACCCAAAAAGGCTGCATGTTGGAATTTTTAGTGTTCTGGAGTGGAGGTAGTGAGCTCAGGATTTATTTGATGTAAAATAAAGTAGGATGTGTTGGAGAAATTGGAGAATGAGTAAAACAGCACAGAGGAGGTAAACTGTAACTTACAGGTGGTTTCTGTGCCTTTGAGGGGCTCACTGCTTTCCTCGCCAATAATAGAGAAGACACTCACTGCATACTCCGTGTCAGGAGTCAGGCTGGTCAGCACCAAAGTGTTCTCCTCACCATCCACATACATCTGTAAAAAAATCAAAATAAATTAGTCTAAGCCTAAGAGAAGAATATTATAACAATAATAACAGATATGCGCTATAGAACACAGGTGACTAAGGCCAATCAAATCTTTATTTTGACCCAATTCTGAAAATACAAAATATTTCAGTAACAGATAACCGTACACCAGGTAACCCTGAAGAAGACTGATAATTTATATCCTTTCAAGACCAATATCTTTAAACAAATAACTAGTTTACAATAAAATCATACCTCACTGGCCTTTTTTGAGGACCTCATGAGATATATTCCACCAAATAACTGGAGGAAAAAGTGATGTCTACATATAAGAATAGCGGGGATGTAACATATAATCCAACCTCCCATAAGAGATTTATATGTGGCATAAATTTGATCTTATTATATAATAGCAGTTGTTTCCACTGTAAGAAATCCAATAAAAAGTCAAACTGATGCGGAGTCAGTTCTGGAGGACTGTGCTGCATGTAGCTCATGCCCGGCCACAAAACCTCAATTTTATGATGCCTCTAATAGGCCAACGGAAAACGCTGGGCACTTAAATGGAAAACATTCTGCAGAGAAATCAGACACTGAAAATGTATCTAAACTGTATAAGTATAAACCGAACGATTGGTATAGAATGATGATGACGAATCAACTGACTAGACTGATGATGGTGTGTGTAGTGTTCATTACTGGAAAAATAGTATAATAATAATTTCCCCCTTGTCATTCAACCAAGACGTTTTTTGGTGTCTGAAGTGTGCTTCATTACTTTCACAATGGAGCTGTAATGCTAATGCTGCTAGAAAGTAATGAAGGCTTTCAGGTTAGTTTATGTTGTTTCTACGATTGTATCAGACTGTTGTGTGGATAAAAGGATGCTACAGAGCTAAAAAAAAAAAAAAAAAACAACTGCAGCTCTATCTTGAAAAAGAATCAAGTGCCAAAAATTTTAGGCTGACTTGCTTAAAGTGATTCATCTAATAATACAGTCACAGTAATATGTGTTGGATTTATATTTATTCTATTGTATTTCAGAGACATGGGTTGTATCTTGACTTACTAATTTAGACATGCAATTTCTATAATGCTAAATTAGCTCTAAAGTTCTTAGCTCTAGTATGAAACGAGAAACAAGTTTTAGACACCAAACATGTTGACTGGTTGATCAACTCTTAGAAATAGGTCAATTGAATTTTTGGTTGATTTGCGCCTTGTAAGCCATAGGGCAATGCCAGTAGCATTCAGTTAGCCTCACCACTTCAGTCTTGCCTCCGGCCACAGGGACATATTCGATCCGGAATCTCTCCACAGGTTCATCAGGCGGAATCCAAGTAACACGGAAGGAATATTCTGTCACGTCTGATGTCTCTAGATCTGTGGGAGTCCCTGGACCTCCTCCTCCTTCATGAACAATGGAAAAAATGCAAAGTGGAGTGGAAAACAGCTCTCACACTAGGATTTACACAAGCTACAAATCTATCTGAGGCATATTGGTTTCTCTCGAAAAAGGTGAACTGGACCATATATCAATGGTTTTCGGGGCTGGCGTGTTTGAGGCGTTCAGTGTGTGCTAAATCACTTTTATGCTCCTGGGAGGAACTGAGCTCAATATCTGGACTCCATTGTAGAGTTATGGCATTGTTATGCTTTTTGTGAAATGTATTTTTAAAGCAAAGTCTTGAGCGGTATCAGCTACGATGGTTGGTGGTTCACCTCAACCAACTTGCGCAGCTTTGATTTACAGTCTTCCTCTTCAAGTTTATTCAGTCTGGATTATCACAGTAGAAGGTCCTTCCCAGCTCCTGCCTGACAACTACAATGTGGTCAGATATTGAAATTCCACCGCAGTCTGACTGTCAAAACCACAGTGAATCTGTCTTTTTCTGTATTTTCCGCTGCCTGGTCTTAACAACTTAACAATTAACTTTAACAAACAGTCTTCAAGTGTACACTTCCAATCTTTCTCTTTACTCATTTACATTCACGCTACACCCACACCATCAAAATCAATGGTTTGTTACATTTTTAATCCAATGTAGGTCAGCTTCAAACTATATGCCAATATTGAGTCTTTGATGGAATTTACCTGGTCCTTTGACACTATTACAGAGGTTTACAGTGAGGTCATCAACGATGTCCAGCAGGAAGGAGAAGTCGTTAACGTTGTACATGTGGATCTCATCAGGTTCGGAGGCAATGGACCTCAATTCATTCTCATCAGCATTCTTCACACCTATATGTCCAGAACCAAAAAGTCTATATTTGCTTCTCAGTTCATTGCAGAACCTATGAATGGCTTGTAAGCATTAATAACTTCTGTGGTCACAAATCGTCTAATAATTTTCATATCACATGTGATGGGTTTCATGAGTTCTTCAAGAGTATAAGGAATGCAAAAATGTAAATAAATGACTATAGTAACAAATGTGACACAAGTACCACAAAACAATTGAAATCTTCCAGCTAAGATTAAGAGGAATTTAACTACTTAAAGTTGTTTTTTGGGGGGTATAAGCTTCTTTTTGCAATGTAGCACACAACATAATGAACTTGGTCACCCACCAATGGCGTAAAGCTCGATGTCCTCAGTCTTGAGACTCTGGGAGCTAAGAATAATGTCATCCTGTGATTTGCCATCAGTAATGAGGACACCAATCTTACGAGAGTCAGGCCTGAGCCCCACTCCTGGCTTAAAGTTGTTCTGCAGGATGTAGTTCAAAGCCATACCTGTTCAGTAGAGGGTAAGTAGGAAAGAAAATCAATGAAGCAAAAGTTAAGCCAGGATGGAAACATGCAAAAATCGTAGAGATTTTTTTTTATTTAAATATGTGCTTTATACAGTAAACATAGGCTAAATATTGAGAAACATCATACCCGTCATGGTGTTTCCACCTTTATACGGCAGATTGGCCACGGCATTTAAGAGACTTTCACGGGTAAGGTGAGTATTAAGGTTCCACTCTGTCCTGGGGTCTCCACTATATTGAGCCAGGCCTGGAAAAAATGCAGATTAAATGTCAGATCTGACATACATTCAGGAGAGACCCATTTTATTTTATATTTTCCTCACACATTTAAGTGAAGAACGCTGCAAATTTCCAATAATAACTCATTTCTGGGCCCCAAATCAGAGCTCACATCTGTTGTCCAGAAGTGTTATGTCAGTGCCATAAATCTGTGCATCTAAAAATGTGCCAAAGCACCAGAGCCTCACCAATTTGAACCTTGTCTGGTCCAATGTCAAAGACGCCCACCATGCGACCGATGAAGGCCCGAATGGTCTTGAAGTTCAATCGCCCAATGCTCCAGGAGCCATCCACGAGCAGAATCATATCTGCTTTGGCTGTGGTTTTACATTGAGCATCTGTGGAACGAGGACACGGAGGACACCAATCACTTAGAGACACAAGTCAACACAGTCAAAAAGCTTTAGTGACAGGGAACCCGAATGTAATAAGGACAATAACAAACACATTCACAAGATATTAGCAAAAGAAAACACACATTTGGTAAGTACTTTATTTCTTTTTTTTTTTTTTTCAAACAATGGACAATTCGTACAAAGATTTATGCCCCCCCTCACTTCCCCCCTTTCCCCCACATCTCCATTCTTGCTGAGGTATCCAGTCTCCTCTGGTATCCAGGCCTGTAGGCCAAACTTCATGGCCTCTGTATCCTCAAAAAGAAGAAGGTCTGTAGATGAGTGATATACGAGCAAAGCCCTCCCTGAGTTATGGCACATTCCTCCTCCACCATACGTTTTTTTTACACAGCTCCAGACACCTGCAAAGAGACTAGTGCACTGCACACACTGCCTCTGTCTCTGCAATTGAAAACATGTTATAGCACATTGATTTATTCATGACTTTTTCAAGGGAAAGCCAGAAGCCTGTCTGCAATTTAGAGACAGAGTTGCAGTTATGTACACAAGGTCAATGTTGAGTTCAAAATGTTGAGTAAGCCTGAGTTATGTGTATTCTGAATATCCTTTTTTTTAAACAATAATAATATGTTTGGGGGTTTTTTCAGCTGAGGTTCTGTTGTGAATCAGATATCATGGATTACCAAAAAAAAAAAAACACATTCATAGGAGTGAAAACAGGAAAGAAGCACTCGAGCAGTTTCCAATGACATTATGCACGCAAAGCAAGAACTAAATGAAAATGCTTTTTGCTTGTTTCCATGAAATGGCATTTTTATTATTGAAATCATGGTCTGGAGTCCCTGATTTTCCTCGCCTGAATTAAATCAAGAAAGGCTCTTGTCTCTTTCTCTGTCCAGCTCTGAGCACATGCACATTTTTATTAAAAAGCAGGTTTGTTTGATATTTGTGAAATAGTAACGATGTCGAGCATGTGAATTAGCTCTTCATCTAGGCATAACTGGAAATGTGGCTTCAGATCAGAACCTACAGGGTAAAAGGTTCATCGTGTCTCAGCACCAATGAAGAAGGAATTTTTGTCCAGGATGAAGCTCTAATTTCAGCTCTCACTGGATAAGCACAACATTTTCCTAGCCTCACGCTGCTCTGTGGTGACTCCACACAACTTTCATTCTCTCTTTTTCTCTCTTTTGGCTGTAAAACAGCTCTTAACTGGAAGCAATGTGCATCTTTTCCATGAGGACTTCTCAGAAGCATCGAAATATGAACGAGAAGGAGGTGGTAGACACAGACGCAACATTCCTTTGGCTTGTTTGTTTGCTGTGGCACAAGTAGGGACATCGAGTTATACATAAGGAAACGGAGCACAGCTAATCAAACTCTGGCAAGTAAAAATAGCAAAGGATCAAAAACATTTTCCAGTGGATCAGTCATCAAGAAATCAGTGTGCAGGGATACGATGAATGAATTTGTACAATACTGTTATTGAATGCTCGATTCTGATTGGTCAGAAGGGGTGGATTAATTTTCTATGGACTGAAAAGCAAATCACAGGTCTATATTATTGAGCACTTTCTAATATGTTATCATCGCTATAATAAGAGCTAATTTAGAAAGATTAATTCACTATGACGAACATTCAACTTAAACAGATTTTATGTATAATTTAAATATATAATTGTTGATACAGTGAAATTTTCTGTAAGGAGATATTCAGAAGTTTTTGAAGGACTCTCCAACGTCAAAGCCTCGGTGGGGTAAAACTATAACTTTGAGTTTTCTGGATACAGGAGCATCCTCAAGACAAAGGGCTTTACGGTTTCACGGTAACATGACATTTTATTTTTAATAGCATAAGTGATAGGAACTTTAACAGTTGTGTTTTATTCCTTTATGATTCTCCATAGAGTGAACATGATCTCCTGTCACATGTATGTCTAAAGCGTGTGCACTGGTTGTGTATAGTGAAGCTTTACCAGGAGGGTCCATGGGTGGGGGTTCAGGTGGATCAATAAGTGTTGTTTTCTCCTCTCCAGCCAAAGGCAAACTCTGTCCTCCATCAAACATTCCAAACACAGCCACTGAGTACTTTGTTCCTGCTCTGCGGACAAACCCGGACAACAAACTTTAGCAAAAATGATGAGAGTAAGACTGAAAATAAACAGTTCAAAATACATTTTCCACCCTACCTGAGCTCCTCTAAGACGACTGTGCTGTCATATGGTCCCACAAGCATCTCTCCGAGATTCACTTCACTATCACTTGGGTGAAACCTGACCTTATAGCCACGCACATCACCCGGTGCTGGGTCCCAAGTCACACGGAAACTCGTTTTGGTAGGTTCAGAGGTCTGCAGGTTTCTTGGAGCTTTGTAAGGTGACACTGCATGAAAAACAGACCGACACAGATCGCCATCTTAGCACATGTTGATGATAAAATTGTACACATACACCAGTAACAGGAGAGGAGACACACCAGGCATTTAACCTAACTTTATTTAATAGTTAACAGTATTATAAATTGTAATAACACTATTAACTAATAGTCATTTCTGTTCTAAATAGTGTAGAAAAATAACGGAATAAAGTTATCATAGTCCCTGCTCCCATCCCTTCCATAACTTATTTACATTCCCACCTGTGTGTCTTCAGGAAGGAGAGCATGGGGAAGACTTTTTAAGTTTCATTTCTATAAATATTATTAAGCAGAAAGGCACCTATCATTAGCAGATTACTGCTGTTTCATGAGTATGTAACTGGTCTATTGAATCGATCAAAATCAAGAGAACTGGTTTATATTCACATAATTGTTGACATTTGAATTTAAAATACACTACAGAATTCACTTAATAAGTTAGCTTAATTTTTACTATCAGAAGACCTATTAACTATGCCAAGCTGTTTAACAAAATAATGTAAACAAATTACATATCGTCCTGTAAGAATGATTACACTGCACAACAAAGTTTTTGCTTCTTGAACACTGTTCGTGGTTTCTTATAGATTTTTGGGTGCTGATCACGAATATCACATCAATATTTACCCATCACGTACCGTTTCAGAGAAATCTTCAATTTTGTCATGATTTTTTCTTATATTTGTATCCAAACATTT
>JAQQZR010000020.1:10684482-10706610 GCA_030068235.1 Notoglanidium macrostoma | reverse complement strand
GGACGTTGCTACGATGGAGAAACGATACCAGGGCAACTGGAATCCGTCAGTGCTTGCTGACTGCTGTTGGACACTGCGACGTGATGCACCAGATATTGCATACAAAAGAAAATCAGGAGCAAAACACTTTTAATTCTGTTGAATTGAATAGCTTATGCGAAATATAAACGTAACTAAATACGTTATTGTCAGTAAACATATAAATGTCTATTTCTCAGAGTTCCTACATGACACAGTAAAACCAAAACTATATTTGTGCAACCCAGTAGGTACCTGTCACAATCAGCAAAAACTTTTCAGGACTCAAGACTTTTAAAAAAAAATTGTTGTGCAGTGTTACATATGAAAGTGCAACATATAATCCCCAGTGGGCATGGTATATCTCTTGGTAGCAAGAAGCCCTTGATTTAAATTACAAAATCAATGATTCTCCCATAAATAATGCATTATTGGGCAACAATAACTGTAAAGTGATCAGATTGCGAATGTGGTGTGGGAAAACCCGCCAGATGTCACTGTGGCTGAATTCTAGTAAACAGCCAAAAAAAGATTTGGTTTTGGATTGATTTTGAATTAAAAAAACATCTGGTTTTGGATCTGACAGCTTTTTACTGTGAAAATATACATATTTCACCAAATGACGTAGAAATGTTCTCGCTCTCTTGTAAATATTATGTTGTGTACAGAACCATTTTAACAAATCTGGTGGTAAAAACAGTCCATCTATATGTGTCAATAAATGTCCACGTTGCTCCTGCATCACATTCAGAAAGAAATCTGTAAATGGAATTTTCTGGGGTAAACAGATAATATCAAACCTTAAAACATTAATTGTTTTTCTTCATGATAAAAGTGCTAAATCTTCTGTTATTCAGTATCAGATAAAATATGTTAAGAAAAATAAAGGTGAATATTAGCTGCCTTGATGTTAGAGTCCCAATAACTGAGTTGTAGTCATGGGCTGTTGCATTGGGTATAAATTCAGTCTCACAGTTGTATTTCTATGAAGTCATAAGAGATGTTAAATCTCAGTGTATTGTTTTGAAATATATATTATATAATGTTCTGAAAAATATAATCCACAAAAATAGTAATGGAAGTTGTTACTTGAAGTAAGCTGTTACTTTAGATCTCTCAATCACACACTCATACACACAGTCTCATACACACACACACATGCCTCCTGTGACTGATGGGCTTGGAATTATGGGCCAACGTACGTGTGGTTCCTACTCCTTGCCTTGCTTTGCCTTCTCCGCGTCTGTAAATGGGGTGAACAGTGATGTCATATGTGGTCATGGGCTGCAGCTTCTTCAGCACGGTGGCTGTCACGTTGTGCGGCACTTTCACACTCAGCTGTCTGCCACCAGACTGGGGCGTGTACGTCACTCGGTAGTTCAGCATTCGGCCTGGGGCTGCCTGCCATTTCACTCTCATTGACCTTTCCGTCTCATCAGACACGGTTAGTGCCTTAGCAGCAGAGGAAGCTGGGGACAGAAACAGCAGGATTACAATAGCTGAGCAGTTTAAACTGTCTAAATCATCAAACATCAGTGTGCCACACAGTCTCTGAAACCACTGAAGCAATGCAGTTTGCACAGAGTTAAACTTGTGAGCTTTCCTTACTAATCAACCTACATCCGGAGTACTTGGGAAGACAAAGAGTAATACAATAGTAAGATAAGCTATTGGTATAATAATAATAATAATAATAATAATAATAATAATAATAATAATAATAATACTGCCTTTCTACCAGCAGTACCTTGTCACTCTAGAAAAAAAGATGTTTGGGGGAAAGGAGTGTTTTGAACTCCAGAAAATATTAAGCTGGGCTTTGACAGTAAATAGATGTGCAGAGATTGACTTAGGAAGAAATTCACTGTTTCTGCTTTGCTTTGCTACATTTTCACTTTTGCATTATGTGGATCTCAATTCACTTTGTGCTTTCGTGAAGCAGTCCAGAGACAGTCAACGAATTAAACTCAGATTAAATTTTACAATAACAATCAACTGAACATGGTTCTTATTAAGAAATTATGTAGGGATGGCAGATGAACTAAACCCATAAAACACACAGTAACATTCATTAAACTGCACATTACTCCTGTTAAATTATGCTAAGAATAAAATAATGCTCAAGATTTCAGATTCTCTAAAAGATTCTCTCTGTGTGTCTGAAGCAGCTTTTGACTGTCATTTCCTGTTCAACAGAGCCAAAGACTATCTGTTAAATTTTTTATTTATTTATTTTTTTTGCTTATTCTCATCCAAAACTCTCTTGCTTCCAAGAAATGACTGACTCCAAGACTTTTACTAGGAACACTTTTACGAATGGAAAGAATTGTGGCAATCCAATGTGCTGATTGACCTGAGTGAACCTTTGCACCCTTAACCAGAGAACGAGTTCCATTTAAAATGAAAATATAGCGCAGGGGCTGAATGTTAAAAGGAAATGGGGCTAAGGACCCAAAAAGATGGATTCAAAACTACAAAAAAAAAAATCCTTCCTCACAGCTCCTTGCATTGTTAGATGCCTCACATAGACAAGTTTCCATTGCTTCCATTGATGTTCTTTGCACATCCATGTGTAGACAGAGAAGACATACGGTCTTTAACTAAGCGTGTCCAAAGCCTGTTAGAGCCCGTCTCTGACATACGGCCCATATTAGAGCCGCCAGTGCACAGATGCATGGTTTTAAAATGCTTTCACTCCATTGCCATGATGTTATCTCCCCCCCCCAACTTCTTCTCTTACAACCTGCGTCTCACTTTTTCCACTGAGGAAAAGCCAAGGAGACTCCAAACTCCATTTATATATTTATATGACTGAATCCCGCCACTTCTACATGGTCTCAGCAAAAAAGAATGTCTGGCTAACCCCGAAACCCCCAGTCTTAATATGACTTATCAGGCAATGCGGTCAGGCTTTAATGAGTTGTAAATAAATGAATATCACAAAAGAAGTCTCAGGCGCTGCAGTGGCGAACATGTTAAATCTCTATTAAGGGGGTTTAGATTAGTCCATCTTCGTCTTAAAACACTCTGGTTTTAAGTTTCACAAAATCAAGGTTCACATAGAGGAGTAATACCTAATAGTAACTACCCAACAAAAATGTACCTGTTTAAAAATTCCTAAATGGCCAGTGGTCCATTTTACATCACTCCTGGTCAATTATATGTCCTTTTAAGGCCGATAATATGTCTGACATCTTGTTTGTGACCACAATGTCTGTCTTTTCAACATTCTCAAATCAGAATCTGAACATCTCAAGAACATGTTGCAAAGACAGCTTGTACACACCTTTTAAATGCCTTTCTCCTCACTGGGATAATAACACAACTCAGTTCACAATCCAAGAATTCCAAATCATAGTAAGAAATGGAGAGATTCTTGTGTAATGATTTCTGGAAAATTCTTAATTACAGTGGTTTTTGGGGGGAAGGAAAAATGCTACTGCCTCCAATCTTAATACTTGAATGCAATATTTGGATCCATTGGTGTAGCTAAAGGAGTACCTGATGCATCAGCCCTTTCATGTCTCTGGTATCACACCATTACATCAAAAAAAGAAAGACTTGTAGACCAAACTATGGCTTTTACTGTGGAGTATGATTACTAACATAAGTAGTAACTGTCATATTTTGTAGATTAGCAGCACTCATACTCTAGTTAATATTATCTAGCTAATATGAATGCTACCTCATGGCTTATGTAAGTAATTCATTCATGCAGCATACATACATAGTAATATATAATTATTATGGTGGCATTGAAGGATATCACAAATTCAATGCCTTTCAAGTTTCCCTTTTTGGTTAAAATGCTACCTTTAAAGTATTTTAGACAAAAGAAATACAACATACCATCAGTGGTCTCTTCTCCCACCAAAGGCTCTCCTTCTCCTAGGTTATAGGAGGCGAAAACAGACACTTGATACCGTGTTTCAGGGCTCAGGCCCTCCAACAGAGTGCTTGTCACATCTCCTGGCACAGTTATCTCCCCTGATTCATCACTAAACTGTGACATCCAGTGGACACGGTAATGCCTGACACGGCCTGGAGCGGCTGACCATGACACCATGAAGCTTGAATCTGTTACGTCGCTGGTTATAAGGTCTCTGGGCGAGCCAAGCTCTGTAAAGAAAACATGCACAGCTTAGCAAATTGGAGGCTAATGAGGGAATTGCAGCAACATTCTTTTTCTCAAAAGCACATGGGATCTCTGGGGAAACTCCCACCTGATTTTATATGATTTGGGAGAAGCAAACTAATCACTGTTTGTCAGTTTTCTCTCCCCACTGAGCGCTAAGGTGAGAGATATAAATTCATCTGCAGGTCCACAGAAAATAACAGCTGGGTCTCTCTCACACACACACAAACACACACACACACACAGATGCAGAGCCCATAGTGGTAATGTATTTATTTATAACCTCTATATTTATAAATTCTTATTATGATAAAAGCTGTTAGTTAAAGTACACGGCTTAGATGCAGACTGCAGAACTACAGTCATATAACAGTCTTTTCATTTCTTCCCCAAAAACATCTGCTCCAGTATATATGGACGTTAGATGGAAATGGAGTATCTCAGGGTGTGTGGCCGCTATGTATGAGTAATGTATCAACTTTGAGGCTAACAAGCCTTGCTTGGACTATATATGTACAGTTTTTCCTGCAGTTAAGTCTTTAATAAATTCCAGTGTACACAAAGATGCCATTCGAGAGACCCACCTAAATCTGCACTGATCCAGCATCATTTAGTCAGCATGTTGCAGCAGGAAATCAAAGCTGAATGCAGATGAGTGCTTAGGAAATCCTCTCTACAACTCATGGTACATAAGTGTGACACTCTCAAATCTCAATTTCAAACCAATATTTATAGACAGGAGACAAATTAAAAGAAAAAATAACAACAACAACAAAAACTATTATTCTGTTATACTGTTGAGTATTAATTTATCTGGCTGGTATAATTTGGGTCCACTTGTCCCAAATCAATTTTTCTGACTGATCACCTTTATGTTATACTGTCATGAAACACTCGCTGAATAGTTTGATGAGAATGAAAATGGTGTAAATCTTACACTATGGCCTTCACACCAGATCTCAACTAAATTGAACATCTATGGGTGATTTTGGAGTGGCGTGGTAGACATCACTCACTACCACCATCATTAAAACACCAATTGAGAGAAAAATCTTTGGAAGAATGGTGTCCATCCCTCAGAATTACAGTTCCAGGGATTTGAATCTGGGCCAAGGCACACTGAGACTGTTCTGGCCATTTTGTGGTAGGCCAAAACTTTCTAAGCAATGTGTGCTAAGCTCTGAACTTGAGCATGGTTTACTTACATACACACAATGACTGAATTGCATTAGCTACAAGGTCAAGACTCTTTTTTATATGAAAATGTTTCATATGCTAATCAAAAGGTTTGCAATCTAGCCTAGCATTACTTTATTTCCTCTACGTTTTCTTTTCTATAGTCATCTGTAATGAATACTAGTATGACAAATCCCAAATGTTCTAGAAATCTCTAGAAATCCTCTTTTTAAACTGATTATGAGCTAACTAGCTGAATGGCTTCAGTGTGTTCTCAGATGGTAATGCAATTCACATGGCCAGTTTTTTTATTTTCTGTCTCAACGAAAACTAAATGAACAAGCGACTAATCGCAAAGATGTGTCCTATCATCAGGTGAACAGAAATATTGTTACACTAAAAAATACATAGAAAAGAAAAGCGGTGCTTTTGTTTGAAGGCTGATACAAAACATCAGATTTACGTTAAGGCTTGCTTAATTTCATAGATCTGTGAGTAAGCGTTGTCTTATTTCAGACTAAATCTTTCCAAGCGCTATGCCAAAAATAATCTATCACAGGCAGTATTACCCTTAAGTATTCCTTTTGAGCTCTAGCATACTTTTCATTTCCTTACTTCACACATGTGCAGCAAAAAAGACATATTCAGGATCTCATCTGCTGGCTGCCATCTTACCACCTCTACTTTAAAGAGCTACAGGAGCCGGGGCTTCGGGTATGGAAGGGTTTGGATATCACGCCATGAACAATTCCAGCCAGCAAATCCACAGCCTGTTTTTTTCTCTTTTAAATCTCAAACACGTGCTAGAGAATATGGAGATTTTCTTTGCTTTTTTGGTCATTACACACCATTCCATACTTATGTACAAAAAGCCTTAACCAAAAAATACTGCTACAAATGTAATCTTAAAAGAGGGGTTTGATCATTTAAAAGTATAAGCTACACCATGTATAAGCTAATTAATGACTAACTATTAAGCTAGCAACCATGTAGCCATTATACAGACTGAGAAAGAGAAGAGAATGTGACTATAATATTTCCCTCAAAAACTAAATATATACTCTTAGCCTTGATAACGTACCAAATTTCAATGGGGTTTTGGTTCTACATTACTAAGAAAGGTCACCATTGGGTCACAACTTGTTAACAATTTATACAACATTACAAGAGTGGGCTGTTCACATAGAATATGCTTTTAACATGACCCCATTTGAAGGTAGAGATTTCCACAGAGGCAGGCTTTCATGAAACTATACTCAATACTGACATAAGATCCTTGAAGGCCAGTGCTGTGTTTGTAATAAATGTCATAGAAAAGCTGTGTTGTCTTAAAGTAATCCTCCTAATAGACCTTCAGAATGGGTAAGTGCTGAAAAGGCAAGCAGTATTGAATTTAATAACATCCCTGGGGTCAGGGGCCTTTAGAGTGAAGCCACATCCAAGCACATTATGCATTTTTCCAAGTGTCAGAGAGGGAAGGGTTATCTTCGGTGCTGCACCTTGTCAGTAAACTGCAGATAGAAAACCTTGCTTTTGGCCCTCTCCACATCAGCTAATGAAAATTGATTTCATTTCTACATCTCTTCTTTTTCCTTGTCTCTTTTTTTACCCTCATTCATTTCCATTTTGCTGCTAGAAACTCGGCATCCCAAATCTACCTGAATTCCCATTTGAATCAACTTCCTCTTCCTCGTGTTTTTGAAACGTTTAACATGTAACACATTGCATAACATGCTAACTAATCTCTTATAAATTGATCAGATTCTTTTGCTATGAAATTAGGAGATTCCTTCTACAATCAAGCATGCCCTATGTTGAGCACGGTAGAATATTGTTTGACTGATATTCAAGGAGGCAAATGGAACTACATTCAGCACTGCTAAAAGATCCTTGAAGGCCAAGAACAAATTTGTGTTTGCAATAAATGTCATAGGTAATCCCCCTGACTGACCTGTCAGAACATCTCCCCATATGGCAAAAACCGAATGCCTGGAGTCTTCTTTGTACTACAACAGATTCCTGTATTGTGACATTGTAAGGGTAGGTTATATATTCTTAGAAGCTCTGTGAGTTTCTCTGAAATTATGGCTGTTTATTAGCCCTAAAAGGATCTGCAAATACAATATTTGAGTATTTCAACTGCTGATCCCCTGGGTTTTTCCACACATAACACAGAATGGCGAGCAGCAGTTCAGTGAGCAGCAGTTCTGTGGGTAGATACAGCTTGTTGATGAGATAGGTCAGAGTAAAATGGCCAGTGAATACAGAAAGGACATGGTAAGTCATATATACACTCTTAGCAACCATAGTGAGTAGAAAAGTAAGTACAACACATTGGACCTTGAGAGAGATGGGCTACAGTAGAAGGCTTTCACTTCTGTCAATAAGAATATGAGGCTGAATTGGGCACAGTCGAAGACTGAAAAAAGACCCTGTATACAGATCACATTGTTATTTATATTTAGCACATTTCCTTACCGTCTCTTGAACTTAATTCGTCCTTAATTAAGAAGGCTTAATTGAGGTAAGGATAGACTTTCTTCCCACCACAAAGAAAAAACTTCCCTCATGGCAAGTATTTAAGAGATATGGCACAAATGAATCCCAAGATTGGCATCCTATCAAAAGACCCTTTCAGCCTACAAGTACCCCATGTGGCCTGCTGCTGTCGACAAGCCTGTTCACACCCCACTAGTGAGCTCCATACCCCACCAAAGGTCAAAGTCCTCCTACTATTATCCAAAAACTCAGGAGTCCTGGAAAATGTCAAAGCCTCTGTTTTTTCTCCCACGTCTGGAAGTTAGGCATTAAAATGTTTTCAAACGATTGCAATTCTTGGACAGATGAAAGTACTAAAGGTCAAAGCACTGCTAAAACGCCATTATTTTCTAATTAGCAATGGAGTCCTGGAATATGTTGGAGCCTTCATTTCTTTCCCCACTTTTTGATGTTAAGCTTAGGGAAATCTGAACAAAGTTCTTTTCACATTGCCCT
The DNA here is from genome assembly GCA_030068235.1 of Notoglanidium macrostoma. NCBI lineage: Eukaryota > Metazoa > Chordata > Actinopteri > Siluriformes > Auchenoglanididae > Notoglanidium > Notoglanidium macrostoma. Next base: position 10,698,287 of record JAQQZR010000020.1, on the reverse strand, counting down.
TTTACTTGGTTCTACACATTTCCTGCTTACTAGATTGAGCAAGTATCTGTGAAATCAAATCTCTTGCATGGAGAAACGTAACAAAGGTGCTACTAAAGGTGCTACTGAACTCACACTGTTTTCTTCATACATAGGGATTCCTGGAATATTTCAACACCTTCATTTATTTATTTGAAGATGACAAGGTGATCACAAGTTTTGGTGGGAGGAAGTGACCAAAAGATTAATGCAGTGCAAAACACTCATTGTTCCCTAAGTAGCGATGGAGTACTCCTGTACACCACTGTCCAGAGGTTAGCCAATAAAACATCTTCTCAAGCTTTCAGTGCCCATGTACTACATTCCTGTTTATTTCATTGGACAATCTATGAAATCACAGCTCTTGGATGGAACAAGTCACAGGATGTGTAAAGTCCTGTTTTTAAGCTTCGTTGCTTTCCAAATATCTAGGAAGCTCAGAAGTATGTTAAACAGAGTCTCTGTTTTCTTTTTTCATTACTGGAAGTACGGTATGAAAATCTATATATACACATATATAGTCTATACATCAGTAAGATCTGGCCTCTTGCTTATAGTATTGCTAATCCTTCCTAAGCAACTGGAGTGCTGGAATAGGTTGGTGACACTGTTACTTTCTCAACGTTTGGAAGTTAGGCATGCAAACACTGCTCCTATGGCCCTTCTACTACATTTCTGTTCCAGCAAATTCATGTTTATTGAATTGTGCAAGCTATCTATGAGATCAGAGCTCTTGGATGCAGGAAGGCCCAGAACGTCTCGCTTAAACATCCAGTATTATCCACATAGCCAATAAATGCTCGAGTATGTTGGAGCCTTCATTTCTTTCTTCACTGCTAGAAGTTTTACTTGATCTTAGTTCCAGCAGCTGCAAGTGGATTATGCAAGCAGCTGTGAGATCACAGCTCAGTCATTTCAGCACTGAAACTTTCTCTGTTTGTCAATGGATGGACAGAAGAAGTAACATCACAATATATCATAATCAAAGGGCTTTAGTTGCTGAATTGGTTAAATCCCTTCCATATGGCTCAAGGAACCAAAGGCAGGAAGAAACTCAGACTGTCCGATTGCGTCAGAAATGGACCCATCAGCCAAAGCTTGAGGATAGATCTGCTGCATTCCAAACAAGTCCACACAAAGTCCAACACAGCAGGAGAAAGTGACTCATAACCATAACCCATCCCCCTAGCTACCACTACTATCACCACACACACAATGCTGTCCTGGCCAGACCAAATTCCAGCTCCACCCAGCCAGAGTTCAGTCATGGGTGCAGCACAATCAAGTTTAATAAGTGCAAGTTCTTGGTAATGGATGTCGTTCTGCTTTCAGTTAGCCTCCAATGCTCTAACCAACCCTGAATGGAAAGGGGAAGTTGGTTGCTAGGTATATTGACCATAATTGGCCTAAGAAGGCATTCACATACATAAAAGCAAATGTGTTGTTTTATAGTGCTTACAGTGGGCAGTTTTTGCTTCCATGTGGTTGGGAGTGGGTAATCAGATATGAAACTAACAGGACAAAACGATTAAAGGTGAACTTCAGTAGCATTTGAAAGGATTGCATGAAACTGGTTGCATGTGCAGCATTGCAAAATGCATTTACTGGATTCATTCAGTCATTTTCAGTAAATGTTATATCCAGGTCAGAGTCACTGTGGTTTAAATCACTTATTTGTTTCCATTTTAGGGAACAGAAGCAACAAAGTTCATAAAAAATATTTGGATACCTACAAATTAAAACAATTACTCCTGGAGTATGTAGAATTAGGTGGGATTGGTCAAGACTGGCAGAAGTGTCAAGAGTCTACTATTAAAAAAAACAGTCCTATACATACCTCTTCTATTCTTCCTTCAGAATTCTGATGCTATACTATATGTGATAAGGTGTCTTTCTCCACTTTCCTGTTTTGGGTGAGACTATCTAACAGTCATTAAAATTTATAAGCACACATTTTCTCAAGGAGATATTTGCTTCTGGTTGAGCAGCTCCAGGCGCAATACTCTTATGACTGCCCCACACCCCCACCTCCAAGAACGATTGTTTGGGCTCCAAATGGCTGTGCTCAGCCTATTTTCATCATAAGGTCATAAAAGGTCAGGGCCTTGAAACTGACCTCAGCCCCTTGAAGCCTTGAAACAGAACTTAATTTTTGAAGAAAAAAGAACAATGCAAACTATACAATACACAACACCCAGTCTATTTTGAAAACAAATGGTCCAGATTAGTCATTGGGATGGACATATTGGACCATGAAAACTATACAGTGCAAAATATGACATGAAGCTGACATGCACATTGAAATCAATATGTGCTGATGAGTGTATTCCAGGAGTAAAAAAGTATGCAATAGTTAGTTGAAAGCTAATTTGAACTCAACTATGTACACAGGCTAATGGACCCTACTGTATGTCGATGACATATGATGTGTTTTATTAGATAACTCCTCCCTTACACAAACAAAAGGCACACAAACAGGGATATTAAGATTATCTACTCACCATCAATAGTGGTGCCGGTGCCCTCCAGGGGCTGGCCAAGGCCAGAGGAGTACTGAGCTAAGACAGAAATCTGATACTCTGTGCCAGATTGCAGGTTTTTGAGCAATGTGGATGTTCTCTTCACTGACACTTCTTTTGTCTCTCCGCCCTCGGTTGGCTGATAGGACACCACATACTGCTGCACCCGACCCGGCGCAGGCTCCCATTCCAATTGCATTGACGATATTCCCTCATCAAAAACCCGCAGGTTTCGTGGAGAGCCTAGCTCTATAGGAACACAAGCAGAGCAAGTGGTTAGGGACAAAGGCCAGTCTGGGAAATCTACAAAGCTAGCATTAACAGAGATTACATAGAACCCCAAAAGCATGATCTATGATCAAGACCAAAATCTATGAATTCTGTCACTTGTCAAGCTAAAAACTAGTAAAAAAAAAAAAAAACTGTTGGACGATATAGGTCTTTACATGGAAGAAAAAACTTTTAGCTGGATCATTACATAAAATGCCTTCATCAAAATCTCCCTAAGTCTGTTTTTTACAGGTTTATTCATGTTGAAATGAATCAGTAGAGAAGACATTTTGCTCCCATACACAGCATGGAGAAAATCTGCACATTATGAAATGTGATTTGGAGAAAATGTCATTGCATAAGATTTGCCTTCTGCTATAATAGACACTGAAAATATCACAGCTGCATTACTCAGAGCAGCCAGATAGGAGCAGCTGGAACATACAAAGTCACTAACCGCATTGAGCAATGATAACAAGTGTCTGGAATTCCACTGCTTTGGCAAATGGAAATCATTTTGTTTATTTCCATCAGCCTCCCCAATAGATGGTTGTTGCGTTAGCAAGCATGCTCATCTCCTGGGTAACGTTCCATCATCTATAACCTCCCACAGAGCAAACAGAAAAGTGTGTGTGTGTGTGTGTGTGTGTGTAGTCTCGCTGTGCAGATTTCCACAGGGAAAGCCCTGTTGCCTGAGATTAGCACTTTCCATGCTGAAAGCTTAATAACACATGTGGGGTTGGAATTTTCTAAATGGCACAATGTCAAACATAATAAATAATAAAATTAAATGAATGGAGGGAAAATACACATCATGAACATTCTATATGCCTCTTCATTATTGAAACTCACCCTCTTTAGTTGTGCCATCGATTTGCATTTGCTTTCCAGTGGCCGATGAGTACTCAGCTGCCACGCTCACTCTGTAAGTTGTGAGTGGGAGGAGCTGTTGGAGGACGATATTGGTCTCAGGGCCCTGTGTAAAGGCCTCCATTGTGGCACTGTCACCTCTGACTGGAACATAGGTCAACCTGTATCTCACCACGGCTCCTGGAGCCGGTGCCCATGACACACGGAAACTGTTGATGGTCTCCTCAGAAACACGGAGGTTACGTACAGTTCCTTGTTCTGCAACCAAAAGGGGGTGTTTATAAGTCATCAATATTTTATAATCAATTATTCTTCCACTATTCATATAACTTCGAAAATTTTTACATTCAATAATGTCACGTGGTGTAAGACTGTGTCCTATATGGACCTGTGCTAGCACTGGAACGTATAGATTACCATGGCATTAAAATTAAGATTTAGAAAATGTATAAAGAGGACATTTGAATTGGTTTTAGTTTAATGCACAGATTTCACAAATGGCAAAAAAATTGTTTTTAAACAATGAATTCTTTAATTATTAGCATCAATTTAGTATTATTTGATGTAATATAGTAATAACTTTTGTATTTAATTTTAACAAATGATTGGTGGTGGAATTGACTCCAGAATACATGAACAGCATATTAATAATAACAAAATGTATTTTTATGGTAGCATGCTGTTCCTGTCTATTCTAAAGATACTATTTTAAATATTTTAAAAGAAAGGAACTGACCCTCCAGTGTAGTCTCATAATCAGTGAGAGGTAAGCTGTCTCCTTTCTCATATTGGGCAAAGACATTGACCTCATACTTGGTGAGGGGCGTGAGGTGAACCAGCGTAGCAGTGGTGGTGTCTCCTGGTACTGAGACGGAGATATAAGCCGCATGAGGATCTTCAGCAGGTTTGTATTGGACTAGGTAGGACTCAACATCTGTAGCATCGATAGTCCACGTGGCTCGGAAACTTCTGGAGCTTACTTCAGAAAAGCTCAGGGACGTAGGTGATAACAAACCTGCAAGATGATCACAATTTATTAAATGAAAGCTCATTCAATTGTGTCCATCACCATCAATTATTGTTTCTTATTTAACAATTATAGAACATTATCCCAGAAGCTTGCAATGTACTGGCATGTGCTAATACATTTGGGGATTGCAGTGTAGACATCGTGCCTAAGATTTTTCGTAACTGACTGCACCATTTTTCTTTACATATTTGAACCACATGTTCATCAGATCAAAAACAATAAAAAAGCAAATGAGGCTCATTTTGAAATCCTTATTATAATTGTAAGCATGTGAAGTAAATTGTCTGTGCGCTGTTAATTTGCGTTTAAAATTATACTACAAGGGTAATTTCAGCAGTCAAGTCATACACATATATGATCATTTTGGTCAATATAATTTGGTCAATTTGGAAAATATAACTGAAATCATAGGATTGTATAATGAAAATGCTTAATAATAATCATATGTTGATGATTCATATCAATTATACGGTATCTGAAAAATAAACTGTTAGTTGAAAAAATAAAGATACTGAATAAATGTTTATCAGTTCTGTGAAAACGATATAATTGGTTGGTGTAAAGATCATGGTGGAACATCCAAACTTCACAAATATATTTCCACTAGTTGTAATTATTCCTATGCTTCATTATATAGTTTACAGATGTAGTTTCTGGAGTTGCACAGAAAGGCTTTGTTTGCAATACCTGAGACCTACCTCTTGCTGATGCATTTAAATTTGCACTTTAAAAAATTTTGTCTGTGTGCTTTTCTTACTATATTACCTCACCAGTAGAGTTTTTTAGACTGACAGTACTCTTAGTCTGTGACCTATTGAACCTGTATCAGGATGGATTTATTGATAGAAACTTTAAAGCACTACTGTAAGTTGCTCTAGATAAGAGCATCTGCCAAGTGTAAATAAATGTAAATGTAAATAAGCCAGATAGCTAGCTTTAATGGGGTCCTCAAGGATCCTTTTGTAAGGATGTCATTGGGAAACTCTACAATCACAACACTAAAATAACCACACCAGACTAAAATATCCTTAAAGGGTTTCTCTACAGACCTCAGTTTTTTCCATTTACCAAATAAACATCATGAAGTAAAAAGCTTTATAAAAATGACTCACTTCTTTGCTTGATCTTCAGAAGTTCCTGCTCAATGCGCAGGCAAATAGACTGGGTCAGTTCTTTGGAGATCCTCTGGAATGCATCGAAATCCTCCACAGTGTACACATGGGTTTCAGCAGGAGGATTTGCAATGGCTTCGAGCTCCGACCTCACAGCATCTTTGACCCCAACAGCAAAGATTTCCACATCACTGTTCCTCAGCCTTGTAGCTGGATCTTTAAAGGCATCTGAAGACTTGCCATCTGTGATGAGGATTGTTACACGAGGTACGTTGGCACGAGCTCCTCGGTTGGAAACAAAGATCTTCTCCCTCACGTAAGTCATGGCTTTGCCAGTGTTAGTGGAACCTCCTCTGTATGGAAAGTTTCTCACTGCTTTAATCACCGCATCAAGATTGTGGTGTGTGTTCAGGTAAAACTCGGTGTGTGGATCCCTGCTGTACTGCACAAGGCTGATCTGCACCTTCTGTGGACTGATGTCAAAGGAGTTGACCAGGTACTCCAGAAATGATCTTACTTTTGCAAAGTTGGCCAACCCTATACTGTAAGACCCATCGACCAGAAGGACAACATCAGCCTGAACATCCACTCCAAGGGAACATTCTAAAAGGAAAATGTTAAAATGAGTTTAGTGGATTAATAGCATTTGGATTGGAACACTTTGACCAATATCCAGTATATCCTATTGTCATTTCAGTTGTTAGGAATATAAGCAATATTGATGGAGCCTAAGCCTCAGAAGGCCATTTGATGAATACAAAAACATGGCATTTTTAAGAGGCCATTAAAAACTTTATTTAGTAAAAATTCAGAATGGGTCATTTGGACTCAAACAGATGACTGTAGTTAGCGAATGGTAAATTGATTATAACTGTATATTCCTATTTACCTAGTGATACTTTGAGAGGTTCGGTCTTCTGCATGACAATGATGGCCTCACTGGGCGTTAGTCCTCTCAGGGCGAATAAACTGACTTCATAGTCAGTGTCTGGAGAAAGATCCCTCACGTTCACACTGGTCTGAGTGGGACCGACGTAAAGCTCCTGCCGCTTTCTTCCTGACACTAAAGGCACCAGCTGTATTTTATAGCCGGTTACTTCACCCAGAGAGGCATCCCACGTCAACCTCATCGATTTGGATGCCACCTCCTTGACCTGCAGGTTCGAGGCAGGTTCGACCACTACAACAAGATACAAGTTGCATTCAGCAGGCAATAAATAACGTCCATGCAATAAGCTTTAGATAAGAAGCATGAAATCTTTAGATGCTTTTGTGATGCTTATTGCAATTCTGAAGTACTGAATTCCGACCAGTGTAAGTGAACATGTTGTGACGTTATTCACTTATTTACACTCTCATTTGTTTGTTGTTTTTTACCTTCTTCGCCACTGGCCAATGAGCTCATCTGGTCCTCGACTCCAGAACACACATGTGCAATGAGGTCCTTCTGCACGGTCTTGATCAGATCAAAGCTAGAGACAGTATGCACATGGGTGCTATGTGGAGTGGATGCCATTTGTGTCAGCTCTTCTTCATCCGCCTCATTGATACCTGATTTGCAGAGAAACACAAAAAAAAGGGTTGCTATCTATAGAGCCGTACTAAATCTGTAATCGTACCAAAGTCTAACTCATTCCTGCTTAAAAGTCAACACCTGCAAATCTCTAATGTCTCTGTCTTGTAAAGTTGAAGGCTGCATGTGAAAACAATCAAAGGTGTCTGATATACGTTCTGTAAGAATGCCTCACACTGGATATTCACTATAAACATGTGAAAAGCAGCAGCCGCTTATCGTGTCCCCACTTTTAAAGCAATCCAGCTGGATTAACAGTGAGCCTTTTGAAAAAAGGAGTTGGAGGTCAGGTCAATGGAAAGCATTTAAAAGCAGCTTATTTTTCCTCCACGAGAAGGAAACTATGATAGTGCCAAAGACAGCGTCTGCAAAACCCATCTGATGAGACTTTGACTCCTTGAGGGCTTTTTTCCACCACTCACTGCAGATTGAGTGAAGTGTGAGTATGGAAAGGACAGAAATCCCTCTGCCCCAGCTCTGAAACCTTATACCATAAAAATAAAACCTTTCATGTTTGAAAGACTCCCACATACCCAGGGTGAAGATCTCGACACCGGTGTTTCTCAGCTTTTTAGCATTGTCCTCAACAGAGTCTTGCGATTGTCCACCTGTGATGACCACAGCAACTCTGGGGAATCCTTTTCTGGCACCAGCGTTTTCCGTGAAAATGTTTCTCAGCAGGAAGTCCAAGGCATCTCCTGCACAATGCCAGCAAATACAATAAAATGAAGCATTCACCTTGCAAAAAATTCTCGTTGACATGCATCTCATTTTTTCACTCCCATGTTATTTTTTATGAACTGTCAGAAGTAAGAATTAAAATCGCGGTTGCAAGCACATTGCTGCTTTGTGAGTGGATTTTTGGCATGGAGCACCTGAGTGTTTGGCTGGGAGTCTTCTGACATCCGCATAAACAGCACAGGCCTGATTTACTTTTGCACTACACTTGCTGTATGTGCATAAATATCTGTGGGTCTGTGTGTGTGGTATGGTGTGTGTGTGTGTGTGTGTGTGTGTGCGCGGGGCTGTATCAAGGCTAAAATGTGTGATCTGACCAAATCTGGTGAAATGCCTTTTCACAGTAACTCTTTCAGACGAGTTTAAAACATGTCAGTTTTTGTTAACGATACAAGCTGCTGTAAAATCCCTTAGCTTAGCCTCTACTTTCTATAATTTCTCCATGGACAACGTTCCAGCTGTATGCACTTGATGTTCTCTATTACAGCCCTTTTCAAAATACTAAAGTCAAATGTATATGTGGGCGTGCAACACATTTAAAAAGCTTTTTTAAATAGAATCTAAGAAGATGTATTGAGATCTGCTAGAGCTAGATCACCAGTAAAGATAAGAACTGGTCTGTATACAAAATGACAAAAGGGATCAATAAACAAAGTATCCGTTTTATCAACAGCTTTACAATATACATCATGACAAATTTCTAAATTCTTTGTTCCATGTGAAACGGATTGTCTCTCTCTCACACAATGGAAGGAGAGATGCTTCAATAGTAGAAGTGTTTCAACTCATCCACAATTTTTGGCTGAAGGTTTTCATTTCAACCAATTAGAAACATAACATATACATCTCAACTGCTGGACTCAGGTGTGGCTCTGACTTAGTTGGAATGAAGATAAGATTGGATATCCCTGGGCCAGGGTGTAATGCAATGACACTATCTGTATCGGGATCTATAATCTGTGAAGAATACTGAAGAACACTGAAGAATACACCAGTGTTCTCCAGCCACAACATGCTGAAAGGGAGGTAGAAATACCAGCACTGTCAGCATATTGTGGCTCTGACATGCTTTGATTTCATAAGGTCTCAACCAGAGATGTGTACGGGAATGTTCTTTTTAATTCCACTCACTCATTTTTTTTTTTTTTTTATAACTGCCAACGATATTTTATAATGTCATAGATTTTCAAATTTAGTTGGATCTGTTTCCCAACCCAGTCCTTCATGCTCACACCTACATTGCATGAAAGTAAAAATTTCCCACTCAATACCCAGCTTCCCAGTGTTCTTTCCTTCAAGTAAAAAAAAATGAATAGTGCACCACCTTTCTCTATTCCGTGTTCAATCTGAATAATTTATATGCATTTGATTATATCTATATCCTGGACTACAGACAACTGGGAACTCACGCAATTTGAAAGCATTAATCTTAATTTTTAAAAAAAACTGAAGAAAAAGAAAGAGGAGGAGGAAATGTGTTTAAATCTGTTGAAAAATAGATAAGGCCTCTTGGATGAAAAGTGAAACATATGTAAGTTTTTAAAAAAAGCCCAGTTGTTCTGACTTTCTACTACTAGACCTACAATTTAGTGAGAAAGTACCTACACAAATTTGACATTGACATTTTTTTTTGTATAATAACAAAAAGGTTTCAAGGTTTCCCAGGTCAGTTTATAAAACAGTGATCAACAACTAAAATGCTAGCTTTCATTTCTAGCTGATAGACTCAACCTTCAAGCTCAAGAACCCAGCTATTCAGACTGTCACTTAAGCTCACATGCATAACTATGAGTATGTGTTGTTCTGTGTGTGTGTGTGTGTGTGTGTGTGTGTGTGTGTGTGTGTGTGTGTGTGTGTGTGTGTGTGTGTGTGTGTGTGTTCTAAACACCTGTCCTGATGTCTCCTCCTTTGTAGGGCAGGTTGTTGATGGCACGGAGCAGCTCAGAGCGTCTCAGGTACTGGTTTAGAGTGAACTCAGTCCTCGCATCCGAGCTATACTGAACCACAGCCACTCTGCTCTTGTCTTCTCCGATGTCAAAGGCTCCGGCCATGGCTGACATGAAGCTGCGGACACGCTTGAAATTCTCCTCCCCCACACTCCAGGAACCATCCACAAGAAAGACCAGATCTGCAACTGCACTGGCTGAGCATTCTGGTGAAAACAAGGCAATGGAGAGGGTTGTACGATCAAACAGATTATATTGTACAAACTCACACTGTCTTTATAAACGTGATACATTTCTGAAAAGTTGTTCAGTGAATTAGAGGCTAATGAATCTTGGCTGAAACTCTATAACGATCTAATACTGACTATATTTTATTGTAATAATTGGAAAATGTGTTTAAAAGGTGTCACTATAAAGGTATCGCATTTGACATTATTTACTTTCAGTTAATGATGAACAAATTATGGTGCCAAGTAGCATTTCAGGCCTACAATTGTGTGGCTACTACAAAAAAATCCGTTACTTCTCTTGTTTGTCTTTCGATCCGTACAGCACTCAGATGACAAATGTGTACATGTCACTTTCATGCAATGCAGTAAAAAAGTAACAGGATAATTATTCTTCAACTTCGCTTACTCTACTGCCAACTAATCCAGCTAATAGTATCAGACAAATGTACAAGATCCCTCAGTGTGCTTCTCAGTTATATTAAGCCGCCTAATCGCCTGCCGTGGGAACTCCACCCGTGCTTAAGGCAAAAATGTCTGCTGAAGGAGGAGGAGGACACGAGGCTCTTGTAAAGTGAGCCGCTATAATGCTTTCCACTTCTCTCAGCGTTTTTAGGGCCTTGTTTTAATCAGCCTGGGCATGAGGGGCCACGTACCGCTGCACAGGAATAGGCACCTACTGACTCACAAAATGACGGCCTCACCTTTTCTCATCGGAGTAACAAGATAAATGTTGTCGGGATTAATAAAGTAAAACACAATAGCACATTTATGAAAAATATAATAAGCACACAGTGATGGGAAAGCCTAGGGGTTGAGAGAATGAATGAACAAGAAACAGGGAATGAGGTATACTTACGGATTGACTCTGAAATCTGTGGTCTTCTGGGTCCTCCTTCAAACCCACTTGATTGAACTATAGGAAAAAATGAATATTAGTCCTCTAAAGCAACATAAAGGACCCAACACAGCATGGTTAATCAGAACATGACTTACTTGTGATCTGACCAGAGAGGGGTATACTCTCTTGTGATCCAGCATATGACAATATTGTTACTTCATAATCTACATCAGCGGTTAAGTCTTTGATGGAGGTTTTTTTCGAATAGGCAGGAAGTGTAAACTCTTTCACAGGCTCATCTACAGTGAGGAAAGTCAGAACAAACAACAAAGACATATAAAAGGATCTTCTAATTGCAAACTTGGGAGGCATGACATTTCATTTTTATACTAATATACTACTATTAATATACAAACTTGGATTCTTTTATGTTCTAATACTGTGGTTTTACTGTATATTATACATTCTATGCAGTGTTTTGGAAGACATTTGGTAGACAGTGACGTGCTATACAGTCTAAGAGCAGATCTGAGAGTTAGGGTCTTCTTTAAGTGCCCAACATTACCTCTCAGTCTTACAACAGTCTTGGGATTTGAACAACCTTAACGTCACTAGCATAGACACCTTTGTTAAAGGTCCAATATGTATAATTCAAGCAATTGAATGCCCCTCCCTTACCAAGCATGTATTAGAAAGTACAGTAGCCGTCAGGTGCCCATAGTGTACTTCCAAGTACTTATATTCACACTTCCTTGTTTTTTAAGTGCTAAATAATAAGTATGATCCTACATTGTTCAAAATGTGGGTTCTCAAGCATGCTAGCGAGCACCAGCAAACACTGATTCCTCTTATTTATTCTTCCTTGTCTTCCTTTAAATTAAGGATTCACACTGCCACTTGTAAAACACAAAAGGAAGATGCTGTCTAGAGGTTTGTCCACTCTGGGCTACTGTAGATTCACAACATGGCAGCTCCATTGAGGTGCACCCGCTCCCTATGTAGATATAAAGGGCTCATTCTAAGTTTATGAAAACATAACGATGAAAACCTACTTATGAATTCCAAAAGTATATTATGGAGTAAATACTCCATTTCTGCTAATAAATACCCTTAAAATCCTACATAGTGGTCCTTTAACACTGGCACCATTTATTTATTAATGACCTGCATTTTCTGACAGATTTTTTCAAAAGGAAGCAATGGGCCCGTAATAGACCTTAGGGGCAAACTCAACATAAACCTGTAAAAGCTATATATGAAAGATATATAGGCTCATAAATTGAGACTACCCACCTGTACCTGATGACACTTGTATTCTGAAGCCCTCTATTCTTGACAGGGGCAATTTCCATGTCATTTCTACTGTGTGTTCATTTAAAATTTTAAATCTCAAATCCGTCGGAGGCATCACTGCAAAAAGAGGAAGCAGATCAAGTGAATGCCAAAAGCGATTTCATTTTTAATTGTATAATTTAAAGGAACACATAGCAAGTGCACGGACGAGACCCCAACGATCAACACTTCATGTCTGAAGTTAGCACGTTCATTGTTGGGAAAGGAGGAGTGACGGCAACACAAGGGGAAAAAAAACACAAGAGATAACGCCATTTTAGATTAAAATGACATCTGTTTGAGCAGTCTGGCCGAAGGGCTGCAGACTACTCAAGCAAAAACACACAGCAAAAAAACAAGTGATCCACAGAGACTGGTAGAGTGCCAGATTATTTCACATGCGGTCACAGCAGTCAGTCCAACACAGCTGGACTCACTGTGGTGAACTGCTGCAGAACTTTCTCCAAAGAAATATATTTTGAATGTTGATTGTACAATGGAACAGTGTCAAATCACAGTGCATGTGTTAAAAAACGCATCTCATTCTACACTGTGTACAGACTTGACTAGAATGGCAATCCATTGCAAACCTCTTAAAAGAATACACAGTGTCGGTGGTGACGCTTGTGTATATTCTTTTCGACATTAAGAGTAACTTAAATGAGGGTGCACATGAGGTGACTTGCACAAAACTGAAATAGGACAAGTGAAACAAACAGAAACGAACAGCAAAAAGAACCACTGGGTTGGTCACATTGAGCAGACTGATGTCACATCTGCCCAATGCACATGTACATGAAAAGTTGTAGGCTACAACTTGAAACGTCCATGTACAAGACGAACTACAGGGAGAGAACATATTTAGAAATATTTTAAAGTGATATCCTTGATATCATGTGATGTGTGATGCAGATGTTCTCTATGAGGTATACTTGGCAGTTGTGAGATGTGTGTATGTTAAGGATATCCCAATAAAATATTTTGTGAAGCAATAGCTCTGATCAGGCAGTAACCAGAGCCAAAGCTTGACCAGGGCAGGTACGTTAAAAATAAGATCCACCAACCTGGTTGACCAATTCAACTTTGATGATGGCTTCCATTTCTGTTCCCATTTGGGCCCGACCCAACCCTAACATTATGCTGGTCATTAACACAGTTGCACTTCTTTATGGCACGCCACATGTTTTGTGCAGTTTATTATTTTAGAATATCCATCCATCCATTATCTATAGCGCTTTATCCGTCTGGGTCGCTGGGAAGCTGGAGCCAATCCCAGCATCTTCGGGTGAGAGGCGGGGTACACCCTGGGCAGGTCGCCAGTCCACCACA
>JAQQZR010000020.1:10663541-10677849 GCA_030068235.1 Notoglanidium macrostoma | reverse complement strand
CCATCCATTATCTATACCGCTTTATCCATCTGGGTCGTGGGGAAGCTGGAGCCAATCCCAGCATCTTCGGGCGAGAGTCAGGGTACACCCTGGGCAGGTTGCCAGTCCACCACAGCTCCACCAAAAATAAATAAATAAATAAAATATAAACACTTCTTTATTACTGCCAACAGTTTTTAGTGTGATAGTATTCTTAGCCCAGGACCTAGTGAGCCAGTATCTGAATATATTTACTGATAGAGACTTCAAAGCACTTATGTAAGTCGATCTGGATAAGGGCGTCTGCCAAATGCTGTAAATGTAAATGTCCAAGACAAATCCAAGACGATAGACAAAAATGTCTCGAGTCCGGACCTGAGACTAAGACCAGACTTGAGTACTAAAGGCCTACAAACTGGATACACAAAATTTTCATCCTTTTTTTATCATTGTCCTGTAATGTTCTTAAGCTCAAATGCTATGATATTCAACATATAGTGCATTAGAAGACATTTTTATACCCACTTATGTAGGGAGTTTATTCAAAACACATCCAGTGAGCGTCAGTTCTGCAGAAGGAAATGCCTTCTTCCTACAGAAGAGCTACTGTAGCACAAATTGCTGAAAAAGCTAAAGCGAGCCATGGCTGAAAGGTGTCAGAACACACACAGTGCATCACAGCTTGCTGTATGGGGCTGCATGAGGACAGACTGGTCAGAGTGCCCCTACCGACCCCTGTCTACCTCTGAAAGAGCCTACCATGGGCATGTGAGCATCAGAACTGGACTATGGAGCTTTGGAAGAAGGTTGCCTGGTCTGATTATGTTTTTTCACTTCATGTGGATGGCCGGGTGCGTGTGCGTCGCCTACCTGGGGAAGAGATGGAACCAGGAGGCACTGTGGGAAGAAGGCAAGCCAGCAGAGGCAGTGTGATGCTCTGAGCAATGTTCTGCTGGGAAACTTGGGTCCTGGTATTCATGTGGATGATGATTTAACCCATACTAGCTACCTAAACATTGTTGCAGACCAGGTACACCCCGTTCATGGGAACAGTATTTCCTTATGGCAGTGGCCTCTTTCAGCAGGATAATGCGCCCTGCAACACTGCAAAAAATGTTCAGGAATGGTTTGGTTTTTCCCCAAATCTCGATCTGATCGAGCATCTGTGTTATGTGCTGGACAAACAAGTCATGGAGATCATCAAGATCCATGGAGACCCCACCTCACAACTTAAAGGATCTGCTGCTGCCTTGGTGCCAGATACCACAGTACACTTTCAGAGGTCTTGTGGAGTCCATGCTCAAAGCTTCAGAGCTGTTTTGGCAGCAAAAGGGGGACCTAAACATTATTAGGCCGGTGGTTTTAACATTATGGCTGATTGGTGTACATTGGTGACAAACGAACAAATTTAAACTGAGCACTTCTTTCACTTTGAAACAATAATTGTTGGAGGTGAGGACATCTTTGTCCCCCAAAAAACAGATGAAGTCAATTTTACTGTTATCACTGTGAGCTGGTAAAAAAAAATAATAATAATAATTAACTAATGAACCCGATTATTTGCTGTCTCCCATTTAGGCTGGTTCTTGTTTTTGAATATGCAGTACTTTTTTTTTATTGCTGTCTCTTTCATGTCTCTGCTTCTTTTCAGCCACACCCTGCTGTGATTAAATACAAAACCCCTGGATGTAAAGCCATAAATCCCCTGGTTTCTTTAAGTATCAGGAAAACAAATTAATTTCTTAACCTTGGTCCTGATAACCCCACACCCTTACGTTGGTGTTTTTAGGCTTTCTCTATCCTGTGATTTCTTTTCTTGTTAGGAACTACAGGGGAAACGCTGGTTTGACTTTGAGCAACCAGGAATGTTACTAGACAAGTTTCTGCCACCAGAGGGAGACAGAGAGCACCATCTTGATTATGATCGATGGCAATCAGCACCACCTGTGCCTGGGTCTACTTAAGAAGAGAAAACGTGGTTTGTAACCAATTTAAATGCCATGCAACTATCGTGCCTGATTCAGTAAACAGCATGAATCTGTTATTCTGCTATAATTACCTGGACTACTAGTTCTTAATTGGCCATGACATATAAATTATGAATTAACTTCTTATTTGGAAAGTGATATTGTTTCATGTTCATTTGCTGATCTCATCACCTTTCTAAAATCCACATACCTAGGTCGGGTCAAGCTTTCAAAAACTTTGGTTCAGATACAAACAAAAAGGAAAATGTTCATTTTAAGGTCATTTTAGGTTGCCATTAAGTTATACAAACGCCATCATGGTCTTGTACACCACAAACTAAGCAAAACAAAATAGAAGTTTAGTATTTTGGGTCCAAGTCAGAGCATAGGCATTAACATTGGCTTTTCAAATGAGAAAAGCATTCTTCACTTCTACAGAACCTGGAAGAGTAAAAGCCATTATATGCACAGTTGCAGGTCATTTACATATACTCATCATGCACTTGAATGTCATGGCAATATTGGGCTTTCAATTATTTCTTTGAATTGTTCTTTTCCTGGGGAAAAAATACAGCATACTATATATAAAATATCACTCAACACGCTTAATATTTGCTTAAATGTCCCTTAGCAAGTTTCCCCTTGACTAGACACTTTTGGTAGCCATCAACAAGCTTCTGGCGGAATTCTGGAAGGATATTTGACCACTCTACTTGGTAAGAATTCGAATTACGTTTGTGTTTCCTGGCACAGACCTGACTTTTAAGCACTCTCCACATATTTTCAATAGAGTTGAGGTCAGGACTTGTTTTAAGCTTAATGTTAGCCTGCTTTGATGTGTATTTTGGGTCATTGTCCTGTTTGAACACCCGGTTTTGCCAAAGTTTCTGATGGGTTGATGGTTATGCTGAAGATTTATGAGATTGTCTCATTATTCCATCCACTTCGTGCAGCTCCAGTCCCACTTGCAGCAAAACAGTCCCAGAGTATGATGCTACCACCACCATGCTTAACAGTTGGTACAGTGTTCCTCTGTTCATTATGGCCAAACAACTGAATATTTGTCTCATCTGACCATAAAACATACCTCCTGAAGTAAAGTTTTCTTTGTCCATACATGTAACCCTAACCCTGTATGTATCATTTTGACCGTGTTGATTTCAGAAAAGCCTAAATAAATTAAAACTTGTGCACCAAATTATTTTTAATTAAAGATGCACGTTGAACCATCATTCCTCTGCAGAAAGAACAGTTCATAGAAATTATTGAAAGCCTAATACTGCCATGTCTATGATGACTGTACCTATACTGTATCTTATCTACTTATCCATCACCATGTTCCTTTTAATTTGCCCTTATTTTATATATAGGAAAGTCAAACAATTTCAGCATTATTGTCAGTTATTCTCATTAAACTGGTATACCAGATTCCCTTATTTATTCTCAGCAGTTATAGAAACTTTTGATTGCAAGGGTTTGGCAGTTGTCTAAAAAGGTATTAAATATAAAATATTGCTACGGGTTCTTGTTAACGGTTCTTTCAGCTTTCTTTCAGAACTTTAACATACTTATTATGCTGAAACATGTACACAGCCTTCACTCCAGCAAGCAACAACATGCTGATGTACAGCCTTATTTCCTGTACTAATAATTGGGCAATTTCTTGGCTGAATCTGGAAAACACAATATTTTCTAGGAACTGGGAATACCATACTGGGTTTGCATAGAAGGTGGGGTGGTACTCAGGAAAAGAGAGCAAATGATACGCTGTAGTGAATATTACCAGGTTAGAAAGCATTCCAAAGAGAGGCAGAAATCATGAGGAGCAGATTTTATTCTCCAGAGCTACATACTTGTAGATTGGTCCCATTATGAAAGTGAATAAATTATACAGGCTTTAAACTCCTTACAACATATACAAGGCCATTTACTCAGAAATAAATCCAGGAGTTTTCATTCCTTTGTATGTGGGAGTGACGCCTTGACCAGCTCATATATTACAAAGGCGGTACCTGTAAAACAAAAAAAAACAAACAGTGTCAGACAAAGTAGTAAAACATATATATATATATATATAATTTTTTTCCTTGGCTAAGAGACATCCTTACATAGACATACTCTCCTCCTGATGATAAAAACATCAGCAAGACAAGCAGGGGTTAGAGAAACTAAACGACTAATATGTCCACTAGTTGCTTATATGCAGACCTGTTGCAGAACTATATACAGACTTATTATTTTGCACATTAAATATAAATAGACCTGATTTATTTATCATTGTCACTAGTGTGGCCTAAAAAGCACTGAAGTGTAATGCATAACCTGTCGTTTTTTTTTTTTAACACACTAATAAAGCATTTAACGTTCCATCACGTACCCAAGATGGTGAGGCCCATAGTGGTGCGGTACAGGATGGCATCACCGGCTCCGCCCTTCAAATGAACAGGTACGCCATTATTCTCCTAAGAGACACCAAAGCAAGAGCAGATTAGTATGGACCATGCAACAAATAAATACACTACACTGTCAAGCGGCTCAATAATCACCGCTTTAGTGCTTTCTTAATCTTATCTTTCTTTCTATCCGTTCAGCCCCGAGAAAAATCCAACCACGAGTGAGCTGATGATTTTACTGACACAATGTGGCTGATTTTACAAGCAAGTGATTTTGCCTAATGCATGCTTATCTACAGAACGCTTAAACAATCACAAGACGATAATCTGAATCACTTTGTTGCCATACAAAGTCTTCAGAAGACTGTTAAGAGTAAAAAAAAAAAGTCAATCAAAAGAAAGTAGGATAATTATGATCACAGCTACAACCCAGAATAAAAGCCCGGGACTACGTTTACTCTACAGACTACAGGCATGAAGTAAACTCCTATGCTGTGTGGGAACGCCCGTGTGCTGCCGAGCTTTCTTCATGCACTACTGTATATTAAAACGGCGCTGTTAGACTCGATCAGCACTCCACACGCAGGTTAGTGTATTACAGCCTTGTTCAGCTATGATATACTTATCTGTTGGACATGTTTCGAGTGCAACAACCTGAGTGTAAAGTGAACACACACACACACACACACACAGACACACATACACAGATTTCCAAAAACCTTTAACACTGATCAGATGCTTTAATGAGGCACGTTTAGCATTCTGCTTCAACTTGACTGATGCTCGTAGCGCTCATATGGCGTTTGGGGATCCTGGAGACGCCTTACGCTGTTAAACAGCTCAGAAATCCACCTAATGTTGGTTTATCCGATCAATATTTAACAATGGCCACATTTTATAAACCCTATTAATACAATTTCGACCTTTAATCTTTTTGCCCTACTGGAAATGATGCTGATTGGGGTTTATATTTGTACATTTATCGCTCGTGTAACACCACGACGCTGTCGAATTCTCAAACCTGATTGGTCAGAAAGTGTGAGGTGTTTTCATTAACAAGATTTATATTAAAAGGTCCACTATGTAGGATTCACCCAACTGAATGTCAATTAGTTGAAGGTAATTACACACTAATGACAACAGTTATGAATATTATATTCCATTTCTAACAGATCCCACTAAATCCTACACAGTGGCCCTTTAGACAGAACTATAAACAGGGAAAAAGCATGACGTGGCGTGGAAGTGCTGTGAGAAATAAAACGTCATATGAGGCCGTTATCAACTTTATGGAGAGAAAACCCTGTTGTTTTACTCCTTACACGGTGCGGGGATGTTTTGTGATCGTTTATCTGCTTTATAAAATGTCTATGCAGCCAAAATGGAGCTTTAAGGCTTCATTCGCTTTCGGTGTTCATATTAATGAAGGGAAGGAAAGTCAACTTTTAGTACGTTTTAGTAAATCTGCACAGCAGGCGATGATTACAAGCTGACAGACACATTCTTCCATCAAGTAAAGGGAAAGACTAGATTAGTTTGGTGCGCATCTAAAGAAGCCATTTTTCTAACATTAATGGATTTTCTTCATATAAAGAAAAGATGCTGCTTGCATGTCAGGTTAACTGTAATGCTCTAATGCATCATGCACGGGTTCGGAGCTCTGGGTCAACGTTAACAGCAGCGTTATAAAGCAGTATTCATTTCATTCAGTGCTCTAATGGCTGCACCAATTCACACCACAAGGAAAAGGGAAAGGACGGCGACTGGACAGGGCGTGGCCACCGGGCCGGTCAGTCCTAGGGAGCTCTCTGGAGTGTTCAAAGACGATCCAGAGAGAAAAACAAAGCTGTTCAACATAAAGGAGAACAAAAAACAGACACAACAGAGTAAAACATGTGCAAGTGCAGAACCCCCAGATGTGGACATCATCATCCATCAACTCACCTGGAACAGCTTTTGCTTCTGTGGCACTTTATTCTCCACCAGCCTGCGAGCGCTGCTAGTTAGCGTCCGCCGGGACAGCTGATGAAGTGCCTGCAAACACACAGAATTATAAACATTAGCGCTGGGCCCCATTCCTCATGCGTGCCTTACCGAGTTAGCTAGATTACACTGCGGACCATTTGACCCGATCCTAGATTTCTTCAAAGCTGTTGCTTTGACCAGTAAATAAGCTCAGACGTGCAGACGTGCAGACGCGCAGACGCGCAGGCTTCTTCTTCCGACACAGCAGATTCGCTGCCTGCGATCAGTTTACTGTCTGTGTGTGTTATTCCCATGTCTGCACAGGTTTCCTCAAGGTTCTCCAGTTTCATCCCACCACCCAAAGGTTCAACTGTGCCAAAAAACAAACAAACAAAAAAAAACAAAAGTGTGTGTTGTCCCCCCCACACACCCAGTGTTTCCATCCTAGCCTCTTTTCTTTAGGCACGATCCACTAAGTCATGCTCGTTATATGTACATGGAGCAAAAGAGGTTGCAAATTCAAATCCCGATGACGCCACAGCCGTCCGTGGCACCTGAGCTCTCAGGGAGGGGTGGCGTACTCTCTCTCCTAACGATCACCAGTGACACGAAACGATCACGGGCGCATGTGAGCTCACGCGTATAGAAGTGAGAGGACAGCACTTTACTCCGGAGTGTTACGCCAGTACGAGCAGCAGTCATGAAGCATGCGAGAGCCTTCCTTGTTCGGTTGCTGCCTGGTGAGCGGGAATTGGCAACGACTAAATAAATCCAGGAGACGGGATGTCCAGGAGACGGGATGTCCAGGAGACGGGATGTCCAGGAGACGGGATGTCCAGGACTCCGGGCTCCAAAAGGTGTGCTCTAAACAGCTAAACCATGAAGTGTGCGATCTGAGACACAAACCTCGTGTTTAACATCGATTTCTAAAGCAGTGACAGCTGCTGCTGGGACAAGGCCAGCATTACGCATTTCCCAGCCCTGGTCCTGGGGTATCTGGGGTATCTGGGGTACATTTCACTGATTTCTCCGCTGTAACGCACACCTCAGATCAGGAAGGACTGCTCATTAGCCAACAGTTATTAATTATTAGTGTTAATACTCACACATACAGGACAGCAGGTCCTCCAGGATTTGGGCTGCTGTATTTCCTTGTTCAATTCATGTTCACTCAAATTGCTGCAGCCAGGTTAGTTAAATAAAGGAAGCATAAACACTTTGGCCCTAATTTCTTCTTCTTCTTCTTCTTCTTCTTCACTCGTTTAAACGCTTAGAGTTATATTAACTTAATAAATCTTAAAAGTAACGTAATTAGCTCTTACTAGATTACAACCCAGTGGCTAAAATGATTTGTTACCTTGTTGAATCTTCTGAAGTTTGTTTTTACAAGAAAAAGTTCACATTCGTGATTAATACTTCCTGTTTCATTATAACCCAATCATACAGTGTACATGTTCATCCTGTCCTTCCAGGCCTGGCTAATGAGCTAGCTTAGACATGAAATGAGTGAAACGAATTAGCTTAACGTAGCGCAGAAATATGTTACTTCCACAAGCTCTTCATTACATCCTGATTAATGCTTTCATAGCTCTTAAATATTATTTATTGCAACAAACTCACCGCAACGTGCCGATACATTATCCCCTGCTCCCGCTTAGTCTCTCCAGCCAAGGACACCGAGACAGAAATAAGGGTGAATCCCAAACAGCTTCCTGTTCCCTATATAAGTGCACTACATGTACCATGAAAGACGCCTCTTCTGCAGCCTACTTAGTGAGATAAAAGTCCAAACCCGAGCTATTTCGGATGGAACCGGTGTATTAGACTGTGGTTCATCAGTAAATTATCACCACCTGCTGTTCTGGCGTGGTACTGCAACTTTATTTTTTTATGGGGTATACTGTGTACTTTTCTGTCAAGTAGCCTACTTCGATTTTTAGTGATATGTAGCTGTAGAACTGTCAAAGTTAAGTAATTATGACTATGTGCGTTATTTTTGCTATGATGTGCAACAGTCTACTATGTGCAATACTGTGCAATGTTCTTAATGTGCAATAGATGGGGTGCTAAATCACTTAATTACTTTTATGTGAGAATTTATGTGCAATAGTCTTCATGTGAAATATTACTACTGGTTATAATATTTTTCATTACTTAATATTACTTATTACTATTGTTTCTCTAAATGCAACAACTTATTCCAAACTTCCACTTATGTCAATAGTCTTCCACTGGTTTTTTCTTTCTACTGATTTTTATTTTTATTAGATCTTAGACTTATTTTATTTTTTATTTTATATTGTTCTTGTGTTTTTGTGTCCTTGTGTGCTGTGGCAGTCATCGCATAGCAATTTCCTGCGGGATCAATAAAGTTTTCTGATTCTGATTCTGATTTACTCTTTCAAAATGAAATTAAAATGTACTCCAAGGTTTAACTAAAAGCAGAAATGGTATATATCTTTATACTGTAACATCACCAGGCATGTCTCTGATCATGATTACTGTATGTAATGATCATTATCCATACTTGCTATGAAATAACACATCATTTATTTTAACTTGTAACAACTAACAACTACCTTTTGGCCGGTGGTTAACCAGTTAATTAGCTAACACTAGCTGAAACACCAGCTTACAGTTCACTAAAGTCGATGGTTAAAATGTGCTGCTTAAAGGTAAATTCCAGCCTGAACAACTTGTATATAAATTTTGTATAATTAACATGTAACATTATGACCAATTGTGTCCAAGACTTATTTTGTAATGAAATGGACAGAAATATTTGCCAGGAGAAGATCTGGTTTTAGGTGATAAGATGTCATGTTCCACCTGTTACTAGCATTTTATTTCAGTGAACCTGTCATAAATGTATTTTCTAATGCTATTATGTGAAGATTGGCAGCCGACAGATACATGTATGTGAATTATCCTGTTGGTAAACGGATTCCTAAATGACCCACAATGCTGTTCAGCTACCTGCTAATTGTAACAGCAGCAGGATTTAGCCGTTGCATCGGTTATACGGTTATGCAGCAGTGCTTTATTCCTTTAGTCTGCCCAGCTCTCTCACTTCCTCATCTGTACAATGTTCAAACAAATCAGCTTCCACTTCCACTTTCAGCATTCACACTAAAGCCACCATCAATGTCTTAATGCACGTCATCTCATAGATCACTAACTAGCCTCGTCAGGTTTCTGCTGCAATGGTGTATAGAGCTGCATTGTATTCTGGAAATCTCCACCACTTCTACATTGGACAACTCATTGATATGATATTAGAGGTTTAAGTGGTGCGACAATTAGTTATTGTGCTTTTGTTTTTTGTTTGAGATCATTGAATTGTTTTCTCATATCGAACTCCACAGTGGCGTCAGTGCAGCACACGCCCGCTTATTTTTACACTAACCAATAAATTAGCACCAGAACCGCAATGTACAGTGGATATAAAAAGTCTACACCCCCCTGTAGAAATGGCAGGGTTTTGTGAAGTGAAAAAAAGAAACTAAGACAAAATACATCAGAACTTTTTCCACCCTTAATGTGAAATTACAAAGTATGAAAATGAAGTGAAAAACGATCAGAAACATTTTAGGGAAAAACTGGAAAAATAAAAAAAGTCACTAACAATAACCTGGTTGCATAAGTATGCACACCCCTAAACTAACACTGTGTTGAAGCACCTTTTGATTTGATTACCCCACTCAGTCTTTTGGGGGTAAGAGTCTATCAGCATGGCACATCTCGACTTCGCGATATTCTCCCACTGCATCTTCCAAAAACATTCTAGAGCCATCGAATTGTGAAGACGTTTCACCTTTTGGAATTGTTCTCATCAGACCATAACAGGTGGTTTTGCTACATGGAGTTCAGGATGATTTAGTCAGACTGGTATGTTTTTGTGAGAAAGGGCTTCTGTATATCCACCCTACGCCATAGCATATATATAAGTGAAGAATACAAGAGATAGTTGTCACATTCAGAGAGTGATCAGCACTGGTCAGATGTTCCTGCAGCTCCTTTAATGTTGCTGTAGGTCTCCTGGCGGCCTCCCTGTACGTTTTCTCCAGATGCTGATGATGGCGTTCATGGTGTTCCTTGGTACATCTAAAGCCTTGGAAATTCTTTTTTACTTACCCCTCTCCTGACTGTTACCTTTCAACTAGTGAATTACCATACAGGCTTTGTAAGCTCTTTGAGAACCATGGCTTCAGCAGTTTGATCAAACCAAGAAGATATAGAGAAAAGCCTACAAAAACAGCTGCTCTTTATTTACGGTTAATCAGAATAATTTCATTGATGCATGATAATTACTTTAGACCATGAGATTAAATGTGATTGGTTCATTCTGAACACCCCCAATTATAAAAGGGTGTACATACTTATGCAACCAGGTAAAAAATTTGAGTGCTTTTTACTTCATCTTTATATGTTGTAATTGCACATTGAGGGTGAAAGAAGTTCTGACATGATTTATTTTAATTTCTTTTTTTTACTTCACAAAAACCTGCCATTGTAACTTGGTGTAGACTAAGGGTATAGACCTCTTATGTCCACTTTACATCTTAGCCATTTCACTATAAACATATTTAACATGTGTCAGGGTGGATTTCTCCTTTCCGTATGTTAATCGAGACCTAGCTATGAAAAAAAGAAAGGATAAGCTGAGAAGTTTGTTTCCGTCTAATTTTATTTCTCTGTAAACAAACACATCCATAAATGCGACCAGAATGAAGGACGTAAAGCTGCGGCAAGCCTAAAAGTGCAAACAGCTGGACATGACATGAACATAACCTGTAACACTTATAAAAACTTCAAACCATGAAACCAATTCCCCCCATTAAAAAAAATAAATAAAAAATAAACACTAATAAACACCAAAGAGTGCATTTAAATAACACGTATAGGTCTACAGATATCGTTGAGTCAGGTCACAGCGCTCTATAAACCGTATATGGAGGAATTAGCTTTGATCCCGAGTTGCTTAAGAGAAAAGGAACTTCACACTCTATAAACTTAAGCGTTTGGTATTAATTATAACCGTTTCAATGTTAGTCAATAAACCAAGTCAAAGCATTTTGCACTTGAGCCGTTAGAGACGTTGACCTAATGAATCATGGGTCCTACGTGTCAATTTCTTTAAGCAGCAACACTTAGGGAAGGATTCAGCTCTGACGGTTACAGCTTGTACACATTCGTGTAGTTTAATCAAGTAAATGCTTCTGCAAAGTCAAACTTATCACAGCCTGGTCAAGTATACATGCTTACGATTATAGAAGCCCATGAGCCATACCAAAACAGAAATACTGGCTAAAAATAAAATCCTGACTTAATACAGAACCTCATTAACCACTTTAAAAATAAATACATACACATTACACATTATATATATATATATATATATATATATATAATTCAGCAACTGTTTTAAACACAATGCACGATACTCATATACACACAGGACGGACACACACGGACGAGCTCAGGTGATAAGCGGTTGTTCTTCAGCATGCATGTGGCAGACGGCATGCAGGTGATCACGCAACGTTAGTTGGGAATGTCGGAGCTGTTGTTGCGGTTCCCGTATTTGTGGTGGATGAAGAAAAGGACGACTCCGAGGAAGAAGCAGACGGAGCCTACGGTGATGTAGGCGATGCCCAGGAACGGGTTCTTCCCTCCCATCCAGGAGATGGTGCTGAGGATCACGCGCTTTCGGCCATCGAAGCTGCGCACGGGATAATCTGAGAATTACGGGTTAGGGAGCGCGACAACAGCATTCACAAAGCATTTAGACTTCAGGATTTCTCAGTATATTGCAATGTTTCTCTTAACTAGTTATTATCCAATACTAGCTGAATAAGTGCAAGTTTAAAAGAGTAAAGCGAATCAGTACTAAACTATCATAAGTGAGCTGTATGAAGCCCCCGCTCGGAGACTTCCGGAAAACTCGGGTTCGGATCTGAACTGAGAGGATACTGTAAGTGACTTCCAGCGTGTAGTTGCCTCTGGGAAGCGTTGGGGTCATGCTGTTCTTCTTCTGGATGATGCGGTAGAGTTTCCTAAACGTGGGCAGGGCAGCCGTCCGCATCCACACGATGAAGTCTTCGTTAATGAAGCCGTTGTTCTCTGGGTCGGAGTCTAGCTCATAGACGGCCTTACGCCAGTTGACTGGTTTCGCAGTTTCTGAAAGAGAGGAGACTTGCTTTAGAGAAGAAGGAAATGCGAACCTTTAATGTGGAAAGTCAAACCAGCTGTCTGAATCTTTTGCAAACTAAAAGTCGTGACTCTTCAGTTAGGACATCAGATTAGGAAAGAACAAAGAACAAACAAACAAAAAAAAAAAAAAAAAAACCACCCCTCAACTTTCCTACGTGGGAACTCGGGACGGTCTCCCACTCTGAGGCCTGCAGGTGAGGTCACGTCAGCATGAACAGTAAACAAAGTAGCACTTCTTACCCTTAAACGAATTTGATGTTATATATACACTCGCCAACAACTGTTACAGGAGCACCTGTATACCTCATTTATGCAGGTATCCAATCAGCCAAACATGTGGCAGCAGAACAATGCATAAAATCATGCAGATACAGGTATGGGGAATGGGGCAATGTGATCTCTGCATCTTTAACTGTGGCGTGATCGTTGGTGCCAGCTGGGCTGGTTTGAGCATTACAGAAATGGCTGATCTCCAGAGATTTTCACACAAGTGTGAGTTTACATAGAATGGTATGAAAAACTTACTACAGAAACACTAACAGAATGTGTACATGGATATAAACCTTGCAGCTGAACTGCTGTCAGATACACTGTTGGAGCTCAGGAAGTGCTCTCAATGTTAGATTTTTAATTTTACATTCTCCGAAAACAATCCAAAGGTCTTGCATTTCAAGCTGGAATTGTAGATCTTACCTTGAAAAATAGCAGTGAGGTTGGAGTTACTGCCGCCAGGGTTTCTGAATTTCACGTGCTTATCCGTCCACCAGGCGATGCCCTTCTTCATCAGCGGAATTGTGATCCTGGTTCCATTGGGATCGAGATAAATCAATTCCAGCGTGTCTGCGGAAATTAGCGAAGAGCAACCAAGCTCACTGACCGCCACGCAGGCTTTCGTTTGATCCATGGCTGTACTAAATTCCTTTTTGGCTTACCGTTAAACATGCTGTTAGCAATAGCACCACAGGGGGCGATGGGTGTGCTTCCAATCATGCGGTACGGCTCACATTCTTTACTCGGGTCCTGTGATGGAAAAAACACAAACGCTGAGGACATTAATCATCAATACATCCGAACCTACACTGATCTACTGCATGAATACTCTTTCACGTGAAGCTGTACGTCTTCGGATCTTATCCTCACCTTCAGAGACGAGAGGTCTCCATTCAGCTGGCTGTCATCTCTGGATTTCACATAGCGACGATGGTTTTGGTAGAAGTTTGAAAGGCCATAGTACATATAAACATTGCTCTGGGGATGGGGGAAGGGAAAAAAAAAAAAAACAATCCAACTGTACTTAGTTTTGGAATTATTCAGTCCACATATACATACACATGCATTTAAAGGCAAGGTGAAATGGAAAACATGTATCCCTCTACAATGTGACGGAGTTCTGATTTTTTGGATTCCACCCTGGCTTTCACAGTGATGTTTAAGGTGGAAAAAGTCGAACACATTGAACACATTAGGGCTGAGATTACTTCGGTGGCTGGACCGCTAAATATACTAACTCTGATAATATGGGTTGTCATTTCCACGACCCACGAATTTCTTTTAAAAAGTCACATTTTGAGAAGTGTTGTTGCAAGTGATTAGTACGTCTGAATCATACACAGTCGGCCTGAGGACACTGGTGTTAATCAAATGTGTGAGGAGGACGTATAAAAACACTGCATCCAAACATTTATGGATTATGTCCCCCGATATGACTCAAAGCTTGGCGGCACGGTGGTGTGGTGGTTAGCACTGTCGCCTCACAGCAAGAAGGTCCTGGGTTCGATCCCCGGGTCACCC
>JAQQZR010000020.1:10645271-10657911 GCA_030068235.1 Notoglanidium macrostoma | reverse complement strand
CACACACACACACACACACACACACACACACACACACACACACACACACACACACACACACACACACACACATGTTGGATTTTATTATAATTGTTAGGACCTTCCATTGACATAATGATTAATTCAGCAAATTAATACTATGTCTGCACCTAAACCTAACCCTAAATTTATCTTCAGTAATGAAAAGGAAACTTTTTGGCTGTATTATTTTTTCTTATTTTTGTTTAAAAAACAAAGAAAAACCAGTGAGTACCATCAAATTGTGAGGACCATTGTGAGGACCATCCAAATTTGTCAGATCTTACTATCCTTGTGAGGACATTTATAAGGGTCCTGATAAGGGTATGTAAACCTAAACACACACACACACACACACACACACACACACACACACACACACACACACACACACACACGCACACACATAAAGAGAGAGAGAGCGAGAGAATCAGGCAGCCAACCCAGACATTGCTGATATTCACTACATGCAAAGTATGTGATTACTGACATTAGAAAGTCATGAATACAAAATACAGATTAATTTTTACCCAACAACTGTGTTTTGCACCAAAATGATGTTACAGCTCTTTGTGAGTTGCCTCCCATCTTAAAGAACTGGCTCAGCGAGTCGACTCATAATCATTCATAAATGTCTAGGGTGTTTTGAATTTGAGGGATGGGATTGTTGGGATTGTGTAAACATAATCTACAGTAGATCTGAGACATGGAGCATGTTATTCAAACATATTGTATATGATTACATAATATAGTATTTTTTATAGCCTACATTATATTCTTTCTCACTCATTCTTTAAAAGTTAAAAGTCACAATTTTATCACAAGACTGATAAAATTTTTAGTTTATTCAAAGTGTTAATCATTTCAGACTTTTAAAAACCTTCTCCAGTTTACCTGATTCCCTTTTAATAATCACATTATGTAAAAGTTCATTTATAGCTGTATGTCCATCAAGTCAATAATTTCTGTTTTAGAAAGCATATGGACTATACAGATTGTACCATGTGTTATTAAAACTAATAAAATTCATCTAACCAACCTGGTATGAGTCCATATTTTAATTTAAAAGGCACTCCATTAAAACAGTATTTCTATAATGTCAGTGTTTGTGTTTAATGTCAGTGAGTATACATATATTTCCAGAGCAAAACCATCATAACTGCATATACATACAATCCTGAGCCTTCAGAATTAAATTACAACAAAATTAAATCGATATCACTTACATCTCACATACAATCGCAGTTGTCATGTTTACACTGTATTATATGTCGCTTCTGTAAAATTCCAATCCAGCTCTTGTCTTCCTATACACATGCATTCGTTTTCCATGTTATCCTACAATTTACTTTTTTCTCTGCAATACATCCATCACCAATGAATCACACATTATTAAGAAAAAAAACTTGTCAACAACGCAACACATTTGTGTATTCCAGATTCCTAGCTTGGTTCCAGGGTTAAAGTTCAGGATGGTATTGATCCAGGTGCCAGTTGAGGAGCTGACATGAAGACCACAGTCTGAGATGTGTAGATGTTTGGCCTTAGTGCTACACCTCAGTCTCAACGAGGCTCAAAAGTCATGCGGAGCACAACATGTTCTGCAGGTGAAAAAAGAAAGAGTGAACTGAAGTCACAGCTATTAGTCTTAGGCTTTTTTATTACATGGAAGAAGTTATTGGGTGGCAGAGTGGTGCAGTGGTTAGCTCTCTTGCCTCACAGCAATAAGATTCTGAGTTTGAATTTGCTTGCTGACTGGGGCCTTTCTGTGTGGAGTCTGCATGTTTTCCCTGTGTCTGTGTGAGTTTCCTCCGGGCACTCCAGTTTCCTCCCACAGCCCAAACAGAGGTGTGAATGTGATTGTTAATATGCAAATGTTTGTTCATCTCTGTGTTAGCCCCATGATAGATTGGCTACCTGCTCAGGGTGAACCTTTCCTCTCACCTGAAGTGAGCTGGGATTGGCTCCAGATTCCCCGTGACCCTGACGTATAAGTCATGTAGATAACAGATAGATGGATGGAAGAAGTTACTGGCCAATATTGACACACTGTGAATTTCGCTAGACTATGTACCAAATATTGGACCAAAAATAAATATACAGTATCTCTACTATTAAAGATCAGATCAATTTGGCATTTAAATTTGACATCTAAATCTGTGAAAAAGTAAGGAATCAGACTGTATGACTGTAGCTCATGTTATTATTCCTAAACTGTTTCTGAAAGACCTGTTCAGGATACTCAGTTTAAAAAAATGCTTTGATCAAATGCGAAAAGAACAACAAAATCAATACATCTGACATGACCTTCCTTGTGAGATATTCAACACTTTCAACATATTCAACATATTCAACACTCTATTAGTTTATCATTTTAAAAAAAACACTGAGGCTGAATAAACACTAGGACTACAAAAGGCTGCCATGAATAAATGGCAAAGTCCTATAAAGATATATAAAAAAGCAATGGAAGTCTCTTTTATTGGTAGATCTTCAGTATGATCTGTAGCCTATCCCAGGAAGGCACCATGGATGGAACACTTGACCAACACAGGACACCATGCACCTATGTGGACATGGGGATAACATGCGAAACTCCACAAAGACAGTAATCAGAGCTTAGGTACGAATCAGGGACTGGAGCTGTGAGGCAGCAAAGCTACTACCATGTTCCACAGGGCCACCTAATGGAAGTTTATGTCATTCAAAATCACATTTTGCCATATTGTAATTTGGTATCATCATTAACCCTTATGTTCTTTTAGAGTTAAAGTGACCAATTTTACATTTAAACAACCCTAAAAACTGTATTTCTAAAAATTCTGAATGGATGATGTAGACCAGTGGGACATGACATTGCTTGGCAATGAACAGAACTGGAGTGTAAAGCTAATGTATGTAGTGATTATGTAGCTTAGCGATGATGTGTGACGCGTCTGTATGAAGATTTAGACATATGGAAAGAAATTTTGACTGAGATACTGACTTTCATTACTTGCTACATTAGCCACATGACTCTGTTGCAAAGCTCCAGCTCCATTGTAAGAAGCCAACATCAGACACCAAATATGTCTTGGGCTAAAGTATAAATTAGATTTCTTTTTTTTTTTCACAAAATATTCTGACTTCTCCCACAATAAAACAGTTTTGTGGCATCATTTCTAAAAAAAAAAAAAAAAAAAGTAATAATAATAATAAGAAGAAATTTAGCTGAATTTATCATGAACTGTACTGTGAGAAGCTGGTGCTAGTTAATGGATGGGAACATGATTAGAAATAAATAATCAAAAATTAAAAATATAATAGAAAATCTAGGATTCATGGAGGATGATATGGTGGAATGGAGACTTATTAGAGAAGCATGGACCACATTGGTTAGTAGCTGCTTTAGATCAGTTGAATGTTCATCATCATTTAATGCTTGATGGGATAAGATCTGGCAGAACCACCTTCATAGACGTAGATTTTTCAGTTGCCACCAGAAGATGGCAGACCAGCAAAAACCAGAAGATGGCAGCAGCATCAACACATATCACCCTATCTAACATGCATTTTTAGACAGATTCTCAACAACTGGTTTATAACATTCGAATCTGTGTTCACTAATCAGACGTGTTCAGTGTTGTCACTTCTGTATGTGTTGTCTGATCCTCTGGTTCATCAGAAACCCATCCAATAATAATACCAAGCTGTTCATTGTGGATGACATTTTGAACATTTCCCAGTAGTCTAGACTTGTGTTATCTTGTAGAGCCCATCTTCATCAGTTCTAGTGAATGGTGGGAAATTCCCCAGCATTTAAACCCTACCTGTGAAAAACATGGATGACATCATGAAGCTTGGCAAGTTCATATGTTGATCATTGAGGCCTGGATATGTAAAGCACTGTGAGAAAATTACTTGTTTCAGAACCTGTTCTTCCATGATGGCTTGACATAGATGGGCTCTTTTACTCCTCTGCCATACATACTGTTCTCAGATGAGTGATGTATACTTAAGTGTAAGTAGGGCACTGAGTCCTGAGTCTTGGGGCACTGGAGTATATTTGTGTGGCAGCCTGGAAAAACCCTTCACAATGTGAACTTTTAACATTTTCTACTATAAATAGTTTTTTTTTAAAAAGCTGTGAATATGCTTCTTCATTACAAGTCGACATTTTGACAGCTACCCCTATCTAAATATAAACTGAATTGATTAGGCTTATGTTCACTTTGCTTCAGCAAGTAGCTATCCAACAACTTGATCAAAGCATGACATTAACTGTGTGAAGAAATCACAGTTACTGTAGCTAGCAAGGATTTAAATATCAGACAAACTTTAGACAGACTGCGTGATTTCAATGCCTTGTTTGTTAAACTGGCTCCATACCCCCAATGATCTCTGCAGGAAGATAACCTAGACAAAAAAGGGTTTCTTTGTATTTCATGCAATAGTGCATAAAATCCTGTTAATATTATATGATAACAAAGTTGACTTTTTGAAAAAATGTCAGTCATTTCCCCACATCCCCTGCTTATAGATCTTTAACGCACTCTGAATAACTCAATGCTTGACCTATTTTGTGAAAGCTACTCTTCTTGATGAGTACTGCATGCTCACTGAAGCATTTTATGGTGTGATATCATTGTTTATGCAGATGAGAGTATTAAATAAAGCATTATGGATTGCATCACGGTACACCTAATGGAGGTTTCCCAGTGCAGGATTTATGCAAATTATTTTGGCAATTCATTACACATGAAAATGGTGCGACATCAAAAGTAAAAGGCAATGTATTGAAGTTTAGTGATGAAAAATTTCCATTTATTTAGGCTTGATGCAAGTGAAACAAAGACAACAGATTATATTAAATATGCTTTTTTTTGGAAACCTCCACTAGCAACTATCATGTCAAACAAAACAAGAAATGAAAATGATAAGTGGAGACAGTTAAGAAAACCAAATCCCAGCCAAGGGGTTAGTAGCCCAACATTGTGCTCTAGTAAAGGAAATGATGTTGCATTCAAGCCAAAGAACTGTTTGTTCAGTATGTTCAAGTGTCAACACTATATACATTATCTAGTATGTATATACAATACTATATACATACTATATGCTTTCCAGACCATATGTGTAAAGTACAAACACAATCACATTTTTTGAAAACAAAGATGATAATGATGGTATCTGGTATCTGCAAGTGCTTCAACAGAGAGTCCTCATGGGTTTACATTTACTTCAAAATAATCAGGTACATCAGTGGCTCTGTAGTGCATAGATCGGTTAACTTTAGCTATTACAGAGTGCCAGATGCTCAGCTCTTGCCCCCTGCTGTGGACACTGAGCTGATCACTGCAGATTTCCTCAGTTCAATTTTCATTGACTGGCTTTCAGCTCGAGATTCTATCCTGGATACTGCAGCGAGACCCATTACAGCTTTGCCTGGTTTCATACCTTTTGACATAGGGATTCGTGTTGCCGAGCAAGTCCGAGTTGACTGCACATCCGTCCCGGACTGGAAATGAAAACAAAAAATAAAAGAAGGATACATGTCATATAAAAAAAAGGTTATAAGGCATTTTTGTCAGACTTTATGAATTAAATCAATCATAAAAATGCTGTTTGCAAGTGTAGTGCTTCTACACATGTAATAATCAGGCAAAAACTATATAGCTATGCAATGGATATTTTAAAATAACATTTATAAGCCTGAAAATTATGCCCCAGCCAGAACAGAGCTGCACAAATCACTCTTTTCCTAAAAGACAGGCATAAGTCATATGTAGTCTGAACAGACAGGAAGGATGCAGCTCAGGGAAGATGGCACATCTACTATAAGATCTACTATATTACACATACTCTTTTGCCTCAAGCAATAAAGAGTTTTTCAAGGATTAAAAAGCTGATTATTATAAAAAAAATATCTACAAACCATGTGTTTATCATGTGACGTTTACAACCTACCATGAACCCACAAGAGTTGATAAGAGATTACACTTTAAGATCCAGCTTTCGATTAGCTATTGTGCTGGTTTTAGTAAAGGGTCTTATTGTGCCAGGATATGCATGTTAGCTCTCGTCTGCTCACACATGTAAACTAGCTAATGCGAAGTGCTAGACAAATAGTTCAGGCCAACTTCATGGTTAAATATGAGGGATCAGTCAGTCGGTGCCAAGTAAAAGTATTTTAACAATCGAAAAGTATTCCACTCGTTTTGGGTGGAATTTGCATAACAGGTCATTCCAGGGTTAGTTACCAGTCAGTGTTAGGTAATGTATTGCACTTATCTATACCTGGACAGAGATCTATCTAGGGAGCAGACACCCCCTGATATCATTTTGAAACAATTCAGAAGCAACTGTAATGTAGAAGATGTAGAAGACATCATTATGTTGTTTAGGGTCACAAAGTCACACAGTTGTATTAATTGCTAAATAACTAATAGCAAACAAGTGGTTCAATGGATGACACTTTTTATGTACGGTTTATGGTCACTCACCACAGATTGGGTTGGCTTGGAAGGAGCAGACGTGATGGGGGTAATGGTGATGCTACTTGTCATCTTGCCAGGTGTAGTTTTCCCTGAAGTGGAGGACTGTCGCGGGGAACGCAGGACAGTTCCTGTAGTGGGTGTCTCTTTGCTTTCAGTACACACACTCAGAGGCCTTACAGTGAGTGTGGGACTGCTTCCAGAGTCCTGAGATCTCTTGAATTGACTCCCTAGGTGAATATGGATTTTGTTGTCTTCTGTTGTTATGATGTTGGTGTTGGAGTTGTATTTGCGGACTGGTGTTGGTACCGTCTGCTTCTCTGGAGTCACCTTGAATACAGCTCGACCCATTGTTGAGGTCTCCTGAGGTTCTGGAGAGATAGGGGCATGCATCACCGGGCTTGTGCTCACTGTGATGACTGAGACAGGAGAGCTTGGAGAGTCAGGGTAGGAGATTTTGCTTCCCTCTGGGGACTTGGCTGTTGAAATGGCCGTAATGGTCACTGGAGACTTGGTTCTGTCCATTACGTCGTAGCTGCCCTTTGGTGACACAGTAGTGGGTTTAGGAACTATAGTTATCCGTGGTTTCTGCAGCCCTAAAGTGGGGATAATTGTGGTGCTTGAGAAGAAGTCCTCAGCACGAGGACTAGTGATCTCCAATGTGGCAGTGCTGTTTTGATGATCTGGAGTCACCCTTATATGCAGTGGCTGGCCTGGTTTTTGTGACATGGTTAACTCTGGTGGCTGAGGTGATGCATCTCCATTAACTTTATAAGTCAACTTATCTAAGCCGTCCTGCGCATCAGCACTTGCTTCTTTCTTCTTCATCCAGGGAATCAATGATTTTTTTATGCCTAGCTCTCCAGATGCAGGTGGATAACGGTCCAGCACTCCTGGTTTTCTAAGAACTTTCTGCCTCAAATTGCTCATCACATGATTTTCTTCAAGGACAGATTTCCTTATGAATAATGCTGGAGTCTCTTCTTCAAGGGCTTCATTAGCAAGTTCATCAGTCTGGACAGCTATTGACGTAAGAGGGACATCTACTATCCTCCTTCCATTCATGCTAGGCCGTAGTGCTCTGCTGTATCGCTTAGTCACCTCTAACTCTTTTGTGAGGTTT
The DNA here is from genome assembly GCA_030068235.1 of Notoglanidium macrostoma. NCBI lineage: Eukaryota > Metazoa > Chordata > Actinopteri > Siluriformes > Auchenoglanididae > Notoglanidium > Notoglanidium macrostoma. The sequence continues at coordinate 10,650,300 of JAQQZR010000020.1, read as the reverse complement.
AGGATCTGTTGGCTCATACTTTTCTTTTTGTCCTGCTCGTCAATGAGCCTCTGCTGTAGAAATGTGTAATCAACATGAAGTTGAGATAACTGATCATCCTTGTTCATCAGCTCATGAATCTTTTCCTTAAGAGCCAGGACATCTGCCTGTAAATCTCTGGCTTTGGCCTCCTCCATCTTGCACCTCAACCTTAGTTCAGTTTCTTGGCTCACAGCCTCCCCCTTTTCGATGGCCTTATTTCTAGCAATCTGTGACTTCATTTCCTCCAGGAGCTGAGAAAGGACATTGGCCTTATCCTGCTCTGTTCTGAACTTCTTTTCAAGCATATCATATTCATCCTCTGTCTTCATCAAATCACCCTCCACAACTTCTAGCTGTTTCAAGCGGTTCTTCAGCCTAACAATTTCCTCTGTTAACTCCTTAACCTTGTTGTCTTCATCAGCATATCTTGCCTTGTCTACATCAGGTCTGGTTCTGGATTTTCTTTCAGCCTCCTCCAAACAGTCCACCCTCTTTTGCATTAGGTTAACCTTTGCGTTGAGATCATTTTGTTTCTCTTCTTCACTTGCAAGTCTAGTCCTTAGGTCATTTTTCTCCTTTGTGAGCGCTGACACTTTCGTCTCCATCTCTGACTTCAGTTTCAAAAGCTTTTTGCTCTCTTCAATCAGCTTCTCGGTGATTTCCATGACCTTGCATTGCTCTGCTTTAAACAGCTTGCTCATGTCTTCACTTTTTTGTTCCTCTTGCTTAATTCTTTCTGTCATGTTCTTCCTTTCATCCACTAACATTACAGTAAATGACTTGAGTTTGGTCAAATCATCTTTTAAGCTACTTTCTGCCTTTTCAAGCCTCGACTCAGCACTCTGAAGTTCCTTAACATGATTTTTAACACTTTCTAGCTCCTTGGTTAAGTTCTTTGTCAAGTTCTTTTCTCGTTCTAGGTTTGCATGAAGTTGTGTACACTCTGTTTTGCTCAAGTTAAAAGTTCCTTCAAGTTTCTCCAAACCTGCCATCCTTTTCTGTAGCTTTTCAATTTCAAGTTTCAGCTCATGACTGTGACTCTCCTCATCTTGAAGCTTCCTCCTCAGCTCCTTGCACTGGGCTTCTGCCTTTGTGATCTCCTCATCCTTTCCCTCCATCTCCAGCACTCTCTTCCGGAGAGTTTCAAGCTCAGCCATGAGGCTTGAGTTTCCACATTCTCCTCTGCTGATTTTGTCCCTTAGCTCTTGCAAATCCTTCTCAGATTTCTGAAGTGCTTTGTTACTTTCCTCCAGCTCCTCAATTCTCCGAGACAGACCAGCCAGCTTTGTGCGTAACTGTCGGTTTTGGGTCTCCTGACTGGAGAGCTTGGTTGTCATGTCCTCATGTTCTTGTGAGAACTTAGCTGCTTTATGCTCTAACTCTGCTTCCAACTTCTGAATTCTCTGACTGTCCTCTTTGTATTTGCTGGTGACACTTTCCAGATGTTGATCTCTCTCTTGCAGCTTTTTGCCGAGGTCCATGATCTTTTGGCTTTGCTGATCAATCTGGTCAGTGTGGAGCTGCCTCTCGTCCACCAGCATCAGCGCGAAGGATTTCAGCTTCACCAGCTCTTCTCTTACTTTTTCTAGACGCCTGCTATGCTCCTTGTCTTTACGAGTTTGGTATGTCTTCTCCTGGTCCAACAGTTTCTTTAGTCTGGGATTAGTACAAAGGAAATAGAAAATGTATTTAAACTGACAGTAAATTGTAAGAGAAACAAGTCATCCACACTTTGATTAATTAGCATAAAAGAGTGCAAAAACATTATTAGTTTTTTCTCGCAATATTTTTTTCTTATATCTCAGTTGTTTACCTGACAAAGGTGGAACCCACATATGTCAGTCCTGTGAAACCTTGATCAGATGTATAAATTACATCATAGCAAAATGCAAGTGGGATGCAAAGCAGAGAAGAAGAAAAGGGAAAAAAAAAGTATGACAGCAGAGAACAAAGAAGGGGTTAGAGCTGATTCTGATCCCTCATGTGATTGTCTCTGACAACAGATTAATGTGTTTCACATGCTTGCATGATCACAGCACTCTTGGACTGTACAAAGTAACATGGTATGAAAGAGTTCTACTAAATCCCTGTTTCTCTTATACGTGCCTTGCAGTCAGGAGCACCTAAAAAGCAACCATCCGTGATGGTGGTAAATGTTTACACTGATTCAGCTCTGCAGGGGACCTTTATGCCAGCACACTAAATCCTCTGCAAGTGCACAAGACCCCATTAGAGAAGAAATAGAAGCCTAATTTGAAGTTATTTACCAAACCTATTTAGTGTCAGAGATCACAAGATTCTGAAACAGATCTAAAATCCAACCTGTACCCACCAGAGTGTTCATATCCTTAACATCTGTCAGCTTCTAAACAGATTTCAAACTCACCCGCTAACTATGATGTAGTCCACGTGAGTCCATGTCTAATGAGTTTTCAGCTGTGTCTGTCGTTGTGAGCCGTTAAAACTCCAGCAGGGTCGAGCGAAGGTCCCATGCTCCCTGCAGAATTAGCCATCACATTCCAAACATGTCATCAGTGGAAAAATGAAAGGTGTACGCTGTGTGGAAAGGCACTGCTCCACTCGCTGGTGATATCATCCACCCATATAAGGCACAGAATTGTTCTACCCTTGTTTGGGTAGAGGAGGAGGGGACTGACTATGGGGGTGTCGTTTCTCACAAAGTCTGTCCTCACTCTCTTTTCACTGTTTGCTTAGAATGAAGTCAGGATGTTGTCTCAGGAAATGGACAGGACAACAATCGGTCAAAGTGCCAAGTGGTCAAAGTACTTAAAGATCGCAAGGATTCACAGTTCACACAGCACACAAGCCAGGAGTCCGGCATGACCCAAATATTTCCCTTCTCTGTCATGACCAAATGTTTCCATGGAGACAGGACAACAATGCAAAAGAAAAGTTTTGTTTTGTTGAGGGAACAATGCCAGACTCGTTCTCTGTCTAGCCCAAGCCTGTTACCAAGAAATACCACTGGTAAAGATGTTTTTAGGTTATGAGAACTGTACAACTTCAAAACAGTGATGGAAAAGTTTTGAGCTGAGTAGCATGCTGCTTGTAGTGCATTTTTTTTTTGTAAGAGAGGCAGCTAAAGGCAGTCGTTTGGTTTAGGATAAATATTTATGCAAAATATGCAAAATGCCTGAAAACCAATGACTACTATGGTCCAGAGGCTCAGATCATGCAAATACCACAAAGATGATGTAATCAACAATCTCCGATGAAAACGTACAGACCGACCTTTCCCTAATCTGAAACTGACTGTAGATGACCGAACTGTTCGGATTAGTTTACACCAGTTCTGAACACAACCTCGAAACAGGCAGGATGCAAGTAGATAACAGATTCTGAAATCTTCCCGTTTCAATTTATAGCTAAAAATAAACAATTGCATCAGCTAAAGGAATGTGACCAGGCTAAATTATAAGGCTGATGGGGATTTATTAATGGAACTCCTTTTAAACGCAGCTCTAGGCTTAACCTCCATCAGGAAATGATTATGTAATTTAAAAAAAAAAGGGGGGGGGGTTTGAAACATTAGGAGTACATTTGAAGTATATTAGAAGGGTCCTTTATTTGGAAAATGTTGCAGTGTAAAAGGGAGGAAAAGCTCCCTATGCGTTAAATATGAAATCATTTGATAAAAATATGTTTAAAAAAAAATGGCAAAATAATCAGATGCAGAGGGACAGCGGCAAGTCAGGGATCCCTGTTGGAACTGCCTACACAATAAGTTTTATTGTTCAGGGTGGGCCTTTCCGCTTAGCGCCCTGCTAACCAATCACAGGTGCTGTGGGGTCCAAATGACATCACCTGTGATGCATTTCTGAGATGAGCGGATCGGAGAGGAATGTGCTCACACGTTGTTGAAAGATGAGCACTGAGACGGAGCATGAGGCGATGTGAAGGGGGGGTCAGAAAGGCCAACTGCAACAGCACAAACATGACCAGACTCTACATGACAGCCACGTATAACTACTGTGCAAATGGTTTTTGTAATGTCACACTTAAATGCTGATATGCCAAATTTGTGTTTTTGTAAAAAGATCTAAATTGAAAGGAAATCAAACCTTAAAAAGGGTTAAAGGATATATTAAGAGCTGAGGGCAAAGGTGAAATATATATGTAGAAATGTACTGATCCACGTTTTTAGTTTTCAGTACAATATCCAATAACCATCTTATAAAACTGTCTTAGAAATTAGAAATAATGCAAAAGTTACAAATGCAGTGTAATGCTGGACAATTTGTGTTTGGTGTTCACCTACACTCATTCAACATCACACATATGGCAAACACACCTATATAGTATACTGTATCTACAATTACAGGTCACATTATTATTTACATTATTATGTGCCTTACTTTTCATGAAACTCTACTTTTACATGACTTTTTATTATTGTGCTTCTATTATTCTGGTTTAGCATTATTTCCCTCTTTCTGTCGCTGCTATTATTTAATGATTTTATTATTTTCCTTTCTTCCTTGAGTTGAATCTTAAATGAATGAAAGCTGTAATATTAACAAAATATATGTTGGTATTATTATTATTATTATTAACAATAGTAGCACTAGTAGTAACCTAAATTAGATCGAATTTAGATTATAACCAATAACATGGTAGTGATAAGACATTATTGCTAAGTAATGGTAGGAATAAGCTGATTTTGTTTCCCCAAGATGTGGTTCATGTTCAGTTTGCACTAAGTCACGCTGTGTCCTAAACTATTGAAGTACTGAGGCCAGTTTTGAGCAGGTATGATATTTACAGAAAAGATTTGGGGTGAAATAGACTTGCATTACTTGTAAGTTACATGAGATACACAGCTCAAGAAGCAAATGCCAAACTTAGCTTGGCTAATTAGCAACATCTGTGATAAAAATTCAAAAGTGCCAAACTGCCCCATCAGTATTTTTTTTATGTTTTTCCTGATCAATGTTATTAACCCTCTAAAAACCTGTTGCATTAAAAAAACTGCTTTAAAATTACAAAT
>JAQQZR010000020.1:10627692-10645171 GCA_030068235.1 Notoglanidium macrostoma | reverse complement strand
ACAAATATATATATATATATATATATATATATATATATATATATATATATATAACAATCATAGTATAACACTAGATATAATTTTTTTGCAAACCTTTTTTTTGTATCACATTTGACAGGCTTTTGGGTTTGTTATTTTCCCCACATTTATATTTTAACCATTCATACTATGAATTATGATTATGTGGGGAAAACCACAGCATTTTAACCATTCCATGTCTCTTACTTATTATTATACGAATTATTAAGCATTATTTATTTGATATAATATTGAAAGTACAAGCACAAGTACGCACCAAAAATGCATTTCTATCTCTTACCTGAACTGTCTAGGACAGTGAACATTTTGCCATCTAAATACACATGGTAATAAATTATACTTACAAGTATGTACAGTGGGGGAAATAAGTGTTCAACATGTCAAATATTTTTCTATAAAATATATTTCCAGTGCAGCTATTCACATGAAAACTACACAGAGAAAGAAATCGTAATAAACCAATCCATAAAAACATTATGTGCAATAAAACGGAATAGTATATTTATATATAGTATATTTTGTTCATTATGTATATTTAAACAGAAATGTGTAATAATCATCTGAATAATATATTTTGCAAAAGCTTTCTTAAAACTTGTATAAATTTAACGTTTTGTTTTAGTCCCATTATTCTACAAATAAATGTAGCAACTTGAATCACCAATATGCACCTTACTAAATAAACATTTATTTACAAAAAAAATAAAAAATAATGCTCATAACTCAAATTTTTAATCTTACTATGTATTTCTCAAATCGAGAAAACTTTCACTGGAAAATTCTTTAATGTTATACCAAGAGAGGCACTTAAGGGCAGTAAACACACGCTAATGAGCATTCAACACATTATAAACAATCTCAGTTGCACAGATAATGAAATCAGAGCCGGCAAAATTTGCGTGTCAAATTTGATACAGACGGCGTTATTGGGTTGAGGCTGAATATTGAAAAGGTCATGAAACCACAGATTACTCGCTCACATAAACACATAATGCATTAATAGAGAACACATCTGAGTGAACATACACCAACACAGCATGGGTCAGTTTAACAGCACATACAGTGTACATGAATTATTAGTATTCCCCATTATAATTAATTCATCAATCAATCTGATTAAAATTATACTGTAAACAAAAGTTCTCAGACAGACCGGAGTTTTACAGCATGTGAAAAGCAGCTACAGTGCTCTTGAGATTTCTTTCCGGCTAGCAGGGTCACCATGTCAACTTTCCATAAACTGCTGTGAGCACCCTTGGCATGTGTTAAGTGCCCCTTTAATATGAGCAACAAGCATTTTATAACACAGGCATGTGGTGGAAGCATAATGTACGTTTCTGCCATCACACATTTCCAAGAAATGCCACCGCAAATAAATTGGATAATTAGATTAAGCTGTAATAGGAACTCATTTCCAAGCTTCCAAATGAATGAAAGACTGTAAACAGGTTTCTGCAGAACAAAATCTTCAATCCGTTCACCTCATGTCCACATGTTTTCGTACCGAGCACAATCAAAAGCTACCATTTTTACACCAGGACAATGCGTATCCTTAGACGTGCATCAAGTTGTCAAAACTCAGAGGAAATTATCCATGTAATACTCGCTGAGATGAGATCAGCGTGTGCATGTGAGCCCCGTCATGCCTTCATGGTGAGCACAGAAGGGAGTCTGATAGCAATCATCTTCTCTAAGGGATTTATCAGATGGGGCCAGAATATTATGAAGCATGTGTCCCAACATGTCAGGCCTGGAGAATGCGAGCACAGAGGCATGATGCTCAGGTTGCTCAGTTGTGTGCGCTGCTTATCCAAATAGAGTATAAACATAGCTTTGCCATAGTTAATGAGAAACAGCACTTCTCTGCTGCGCTGATGTAGTCCAGTGGTTCCCAGTCCTGCGCCTGGAGTTTCCCTGTGCTCCACATTGTAGCGTTCATCCTGCTCTAACACATCCGTGGCAATTCAAGACCAGGCTGTTAATGAGCTGATCAGTTGGATCAGGTGTGTTGGCATGGAAAAACAACAGAATTCTACTGGACCAGGACAAGAATCCACTGAATAGCCTAGAAGCAGCTGTGTGTGCTACATTCAGGTCCAAATGTCTGAGTCTGCTATAGTATAGAATTGCTTTTCAATTCAGTTTTCATTTGTAAAGCACTTTTCAACAACAAACAAATTAGCTTTATAGAAAACCTTCCATGAAACCATCCTCCATCCTCTTCTGGGTGACACCAGTATATGAGTGTAGTAGAGTAAAGACAAATAAGCAGATTGTGGATAAAGTCTTTGAATGAACACAGAGTCACATTTTATCGATTAAAGGTCCACTGTGTAGGATTTAGAGGGATCCATTAGCAGAAATGGAATATAATATTCATAAGTACGTTTTCATTCCTGTATAATTACCTGTAACTTCAAATCGTTCTGTTTTTGTGAGCTTAAAATGAGCCCCTTTATATCTACATAGGGAGCGGGTCCAGCTCTACAGATCAGCCATGTTGTGCTGCTACAGTAGCCCAGAACGGACAAACCTCTAAAGAGCGCCTCCTGTGTTTCACGTTTTTTACAAGTAGAAGCATCCAGAAGAAAGCACTGGAAAGATGACAAAGAAGAAAGGAAGACAGCGAAGACGAAAGAAGAGGTATCAGTGTTTGCTGGCGCTTTCTAGCATGTTGAGAACCCAAATTTTGAAAAATGGAGGATCATATTTATTATTCAGCATGGAAAAAGCAAGGGAGTGTGAATGTAAGTAAAAACCTGGATGTCCTGCTGACTTGCACTTCTCAAGAATTTCAGCCATGATTATATGTTCCTGCTGTTTACATAACCCTTTCTTGTGCTCATATACATTTTCTATCTTTCCACACATTTTGTTTGCTGTAATTATCTAAATGATCAAAATAATCAAATCCATTGTAAGGAAAATGAGGGTAGATTCCCAATGGAATCTGGCTCCTAGACTGTATATAACATTTAGGGTCTATGAACTTTCTTCCTCATGTGGTCTCAGGGAGGTTTTCTTTGCCGCTGTTGCCTCTGGCTTGCTCATTAGGCATCTAAGTCTACAACTGGATTGCTATAATGCTGCTTTGTCAAAATGTCTAAATGCAACGTTTTGATACTGTGCTAGTAATGCACATGTATTAATAATTGAATAAAATATACATATAGCACAGTGGTGTTTAACCTGAGGGTTGTTAAGATCTATTTTGTTACCATCATAGACAAACTAATGATATTAAACATGTAATGTCATAAATTACCTTTGGAAAAATAGATTAAAAATATGTAAGACTATACTATTTAAGGTTGTCTATTTAAATAGTTATATGGGGGGTGACAGAGCAGAAGAATCCCTAATCAGCATGAGGATTTTCCCATCTCTGTGATTATTCATGCACTGTAGTTGCATTTCTAAGGACAGCTATGTCCATGCGCCTTACATTTCTGAGCAGCAAATACATTTTAGAAAACTCTATAAAAAGAAAATGCACCACAGTGATGGAGACACGGCAGTTTCTCAGCCAGTCGAAAAGTCGAAAGACATCTCAAAGATAAAATCACGACCCATTTCAAATGCGGCGAAGAATGAGACGCAATGTAGTCATTTTTATAGCTGGTGAGATTTAAAAAAAAAAAACCTTTGCTCAGACAATGTGTATATATTCAATGCTCTGTAAAACATCACTATAAATGCATGTTAGCAAATGAGTTAACTGGCTACAGATCACTACGACATGTAACAAAACCGATTTGCATTTTAGATCTGCCGGCTGTGTCATTTGTCCCTGATTTGGCCTAATTATCTATCTGGTGAGTGCTGATTACTGGATCACTAATCAGTAGTGCTTTAGGAGGCCTCACTCATCCTCTCTGAGCCTAAAACACAGGCCATTTGGTTCATTTGGTGCTCTTGTTCTTCGTGTGCTGCTGTGTGGCAGCCTTTGTGTGATTACACTAAATCTGAACCAGACATGTTTATGGAGACAGTGTGTGGTGTGTATTCTAGCTCGATGATTCATTTCTGACCTGGGAAAGTCGACTGTAACATACAGTGCTGGAATAAACTGGAACATTTCAAATAATGGTAAAACTTTATGCTGACTCCAAAAGAACTTTGTAGTCCATGCATGAGCATACAACCACACTTATAAAATAATGACTGACTCTTAATGAATATCTCATGTCAATATTTGTAAGATGACCTGAGATGTTTTATGAAGTAGATGAACTTTTAATACTGCAAGAGAAAATAAAGACTTCATAAATGACTCATAAGCAGTGAATAATGTACAAACATCTGCATCGCCCGAAACTAGGTTCTCTCTAGATCATTTTAAATATTGGCAACATATTTTTTACAATAATGCATGACAATTTATTTAAAACTTGTTTCAGGAATGGCAAGATGACATCATTTTTTTATGGCAAGATGACATCATTTTTATAAATGAAATGCATCTGTTTTAGAAAAATAAGGGCTTCACAGCGCACACAAACATCTACTGCAGAACATTTATGAATATTGAGCACTTTCTCACAGTTTTAGAAGTAGGATATGTATTAATGTTTTAAACTTTCAGAGAGTTGGTATGTGTGGCTCATGTAATAAATAGGTCCCTGTATAATAAACTTATAAGCTTCATGATACTTCATAAGTGTCCTGTTTCTTCATGAAGCAGATGAATGCTGCGACAAGACCCAATAATCGAGTCAAATGCTAGTTATCAAATAATAATCAATTGAACTCTCTAACCTGATCTAATCGAATCTGTTCATAAAATGATTTGTGGAAGACGTTTCCAGGGTTACTGCTTTCTAACAGTCAGGAAGCTTTCTGGAAAGAGTCTGATTTCTAGGTAATATGACAAGATGCACTTTTATTTATTTTTTTGTCTTATTAACTTTTAAGGGACAGGCTGGTGAGGGAATGACTGGTAATAGCTGCTATAATTAAGTGATAACAGGCACTAATGAACTTTTTAGCAAACTGCTGTGATATAAAGGTAATAAAAGGGGGCTGTCATGGCCTAAAGGCTAGAGAAACGGGTTTCGGTCACTGGTTCGATTCCCTGGACCGGCAGGAAGAATGTGTGGGTGGGGGGAGTGAATAAACAGCACTTTCCCTTCCCTCTGCATCCACGGCTGAAGTGCCCTTGAGCAGGGCACCTAACCCCAACTGCTCCCTGGGTGTGTGTGCACTTCTCACTTGTGTGTGTTCACTGTTGAATGGGTTAAATGCAGAGGAATATTTCATACCTTGCTTGGTTCAAGGTATGCCATAATCACGTGGTTTAATGGGTTTTTAATGGTTTAAAACTTTTCAGGAATGTTTTGGAATTTTTGGGAAATTAATCAACTGTTGTATGGTAACAGTCTGTCGTTGTTAATTATTTTCCAATTCCAGTGCATCAACAAGTGTCTTATTGTTTTTCATATTTTCTCTGACATCTATACAAGGCATTTTATAAAATATGTCTCACGTAATTTTGGGAATACTGACCAAACCTGTTTATATATTCTCACGCATTACTGTATAAATAAATAATTCGACGCTTTTGAGTGTGTTATGAAGTCCTTATGAAGACAGCCTTGATATAAAGTCTTACATAAATATTTAATCACAAATCAAGCTTTGTGTGATTGTAACAACATTACCAAATGATTTCTTTCTGGTGTTATTTCTGTCTCTCGTGTTTTGATGTTTGATCATGTTTGACAGTGTTTTGATGTGCTTTATTTGTTGTCACTCAGCATCATTGTGTACATGTGCTCACTCTCAATGTGTTTCCCGAGATTTAAGTCAATGAAGTGACGTGGAACAAAGCTCCATGAGAACAATGCACTGTGTGATATCTCACACACACACACACACACACACACACACACACACACACACACTGCGCACTCTATCCTCACCTCTCCCGCTCATGCTCCAGCAGGTTAGTGAAGTCATCGCTCTTGTTCATGAAGTCGAGGTGTTTGCGCTTCTCGCATTCCAGGTCGTTAACCGTACGACGGTGGCATTTCTCAGCCAGCAGGAGCTGCTCGAGCATCCGTCTGTACGTCTCTCTGTGCTTCGTCTCCAGACGGTCCAACTTTACATCACAGAATTAATACTCATATAAGTTTTAAAGAGTATTGGAAACATTTTCAACTGCACGCCATTGTGACCATCAGTGTGAAACCCTGTGTGCTAGGCAAACTTACCCTTTTACATTTTTACTTAAAATGAATGAAGGCTAAAATTATTTTCCCAACATGCAACCTTATGTATATTAGATCATTTTCAAAACAGATGAAGTTCAGACTATTTAAATGAATAAATATGACTTGAATCTGAATGTTCTAAAAGTGACTTCTGTTCGTAAATCTGATTCAAACAGTTAATGCTAGTTGCATATCTATCTGTCTATCTGTTTTCTTTCCCATACACCATCAGGAGGATTTATGAGCATGTGAAGGTCTTTTTTTTTTTCAAATAACACTGCCTATACTGATTAACAATAATCTGATTTGGAGTGAAAAGCCTTCATGTGTATGTGTAACGGTGTGTTTATTAGTGAGGCTGTTGTGAACAGTATATCACACCACGTTAATTGAGATGCAGTCATCTATTTCGCATCTCTAACCTCCATCATGGGAATCTCATAGACGCTATCCTCACGTGTCCTGTTACAGGTGAGCTTGGTGTCTCTCTGTAAGGCCTGCAGAGGAGTGACGGGGACAGCTGATCCATATTGAGCCTCCAGAGACTCGGGCTGCGTCCTTTCCGACTTCAGCATGTGAATAATGTCCTCACGAGCCTGCACAGATGAAATGCTGCGATTATGATAGCTGGATAAGGAAATTGTGATGCAATTTGAGGTAGATAAATATCATATATAAATATTTTTTTAGAACGATAGATAGATAGATAGAAACAAAAATCATAGACCCCATCAGTACAGATTAATTTTCCATTATCGTTATTGAACATTATCCAAACTATTCCAAAAATAAGCTAAACATTTAAATGTGTACAGTAATATTCTGCATATATATTGGCACCCTGGAGCTATTTATTCATTAACTATTCTTTGACAGAATACATTAGACCTAAGTTGACATTATTTATAAGCTGATGTCTTTTTGTGTCATTGAGGTTTGGATTCAAACCATTCAAACAGGTTAAAAACTATAAGAGCTCAAAAATTAATGTAGTACATTTGATAATGGTGGATAAGATTTTCCTGAGCCCTGTGACAGATTGGAGACCTGCCCAGGTTGCATGGATGGATGGATGGATGGATGGATAGATGGATAGATGGATGGACGGACAGATGGATTTTCCTGTAACATTGTTTTTAAATATATCCCAGATCCCCTGGCTCTGTTTCATATACCCCTCTCTTTAAGAACCATTGGATTGTACAAGTGAAACATGGGAACGTATTAGCATTAGCATTTGTATTAAACCACATAACACAAAACATGGAAATGTAAAGACTAGTTTTTCAGTCATGGAAAATTCCTGGAAAAGGAAAATGTGCGGAAAATAGTAGTGAGTTTCTATAAAACTGGGTTGTTTAACCCCTGAAATTATTTTATGTATTTCTTATGTACAAAATGTCAGCTAAGGAGAAAATACACTAAAGTACATGGTTACATCTTTAGTCATTGTTGCTCCATTCAAGGATCCATTTTAAAGGTGTACATTTTAAAGCTTTGAAAGCCCTAGTGTCATTCCAGCAGATGATTGTTGCACCTGGAAGATATAATGAGTGATATTGCAAAAGGAAGTCTAAATTACTACCCATAAAGCAAATAATTGTCATTATTGGATAAGTCACTGTTGAAAAAATATGTTTGCATCATTTATTGGCAAACTTCCCTCGACATATTACTCACTGGTTTAATAACAAGTTTGCTTTTTTGCTACAGTATCTAACGTCATTCAGTAGTGTCGGTTCAAGTCACAATGAGAATGCGAGGTTACATTTTGAGATGTTAGTCACTATTTATTCAAGATGTGAGTATTTCTAAGATGATCTTCCATTAGCCACAACTATCATGCGTAACTTTTAGCAAATGTCCCTGAAAATGACTTTCAAGATAAATAAAAATGACCAAAAAAAGCGATAAAACAATTCGACAAAAGCAATAAATGAAATCATTTAAATAAAGCAAAGGAAGAGAAAACAACCAATCCATCGATCAATCAATCAATCAATCAATGAGACACAAATATAATAATTTATGGAATAAAGGCATTAAAAAGGTTAATAAATGATCACGTGCAGCATATGTACAGCACATGCTCACATGTTACGACTTTCAAGACTCAGATATTCCGAGACCACTTGATGCGGAAACAACCTCTGCACTTTCCGTCTGTGTGTGTGTGTGTGTGTGTGTGTGTGTGTGTGTGTGTGTGTGTGTGTGTGTGTGTGTATGTATCTTAAGGTGTGGTCTCTTTTGCTATAGGGTAAGTCTCACAGTTGCTTGCGTTACTTGGCACCCTGTTGCAAGTTGGCTCTCTTTGATTGATTGCTTCGTGACAAGTGTGTATAGCTTTCTTGAACCCTAGCACTTACTCCATTCCTTATGTTTAGTTTTGGCTGTCTCTTCATTCTTTGTACCTTTATTCTTTCCATTTTGCTTCTGCTCAATTGGTAAAATTCAGTGTTTTAATACCTGTTTAACTGTCAGCTCACATAACAGCTTTGCATCTGAATTTTTCTTTAGTATGGAACTTACTTTAGATAAAAGTGTCGGGACAGATAAATAGAAGTAAATGGAAATACAAACAGTCAAAGAAAAGGTTATAAACTTGGGTTTTAAGGTACAATGATTAGCACTGCCGCCTCATAGGAAGAAGGTTGTGGGCTTGAACCTGCTGGCCGACAGGGGCATTTCTGTGTGGAGTTTACGTGTTTTCCCTGTGCCTGTGTGGGTTTCCTCTGCATGCTCTGGTTTCCTTTTACAGTCCGAAGACGTGCATATTTCGTCAGCTGGCTACTCTGAATTACCCGTAGGTGTGAATTGAATGTGAGGGAAATTTCCAGTTCGTCTCTGTGTTAGCCCTGGGATAGATTGGCGACCTGCCCAGGGTATACCCCACCTCTTGCTCCAGCTCCCTCTGATGGATAAGTAATATAGATGATGGATGGATGATGGTAGTCAAGGGTCTTTTGTACATTTTGTATAGTAATATAATTATGAAGGGATCATTAAGATACATAACTAGACCTTATGTATCCCTTCTGTAGCATCTTATATTGTTATATCTTGTATATATATTGTTATATCTACCTGAAGAGTACTTTTTTAAAGCCATTAATCAAATTCGTGTTTTGTCTGTAAAATAACTAGTCGTGAAATTGTGACTGAGCACAGGGTGTGTTTGCAAAATTGGCCACAAGAGGGAGGCATATAACTTGAGGCTTTATCAGTTGTACAATGGTTTATGTAACAGAATAACAATTTATGTTACAAAAAGTAAATCATATCAATAAATATATCAATAAAGTAAAGAAAACAAACAACATCCAAAATAATGTATTGTATTATCATAGAACAACAGCTACTTTTAAACAAATCTTGACAGTTCATACAGCTTCAAGTCAAACTATAACTGCTAGTTAAAGGAACATTTAGGACAAAACTAAAAACAAATACCTGCAATTGCAATTTACCAAATGTAAATAATTAGCCATGATATGTTTGGGGTATCAAAGTTTGCTTCTTTAGCGTTTCTAACAACGCTAAGACGTAAAGGACGTTTCTAGCTACCTGTTAGCTTTGTTGAAATTGCAGGTTTAAATGTTTATACTCTTGTCTGTGACACTGTATGACACATTTGTCTATAAAATGGAAGAAAGGACACTTCAGAGCTAAAAAAAAAAAAAAAAAAAAGCCAAAGCTCGATGTTGAAGCTAAATCTTTCCTTCTTCAGCACACAGTTTGGTGCCTCTCCACACAATAAATCAGACTATGGGTTATATACGTAATACAGTTAAAGCAGAGTTACCTGCACCTCTCCCTCCATGATGCCAAGCAGGTGAATCAGCTCCTCTTTAGAAAGCTGCGTTAGTCCTGCTTTCTTCCTGCATTTTTCTTCTGCGGGTTTCTGCGATCTCTTCACCGTCGCACGTACAGTACTCTCCTCTACTTTCTCTTCCTTCTCCTTCTCCTCCACCATGGTGGTGGGACTTTTCTTAATCATATCCTCAATGCTGTCTCCCTGCTCCTTGTCTTTTTGGTAGCCTTTGCTGGGCTGTTTGACTTGAAGGCATCCGCTGTCAGGGGCCTCCATCCCACTGCTCCTGGACCTCATTCTACATGACATACAGAAAGAACAGCATTCATCTTGGTGTATTCATTAAGATTCAGTATGTTCATTAGATACAATTCAACCTTAAAGAAATATGATAGAAACCTAGATCTCAGTAGCCCAGTCCATCTGCCTTTATAAACTGATCCAGTCAACAAAAAATAATTGAAACCTATGCAGAGGAGAATTTTCTTTAAACCCGACATGACATTTAATATGAGATTGTCGGGGGAAAAAAGGTCAAAAAGTGTGTTAGAATATTAAGTGAATAATATATCTGAACATGATGTACTGTATTATGATGTGAAATTTATTCCTTTATACCTTCTTCTATGGATATTTTTCATGTCTTTTTTTGTGTGTTTGTATTTTTGCAGCGTTTTTTTTTCTGTGGTCATGTCTCTGTGCCCATGTTTCTTTCGTTGGTTAATAATGGTTTTATGTGGCGGATTTGTGGTTACTGTTAACCACTAAAGGTATCTCTGGACTCTTTTTATACCCCTCTTGCTCCCCATGAAAGGTATTTTTGTTGTTTTTATTCAGGGATTGAGAAATTGAGCCTATATAAACTTTCCATGGCTTTTCATGCCTTCAGGATTTAATAAGGCTTAAGGAACATGTGCAATTAGACATTTTTAAAAAATGAACAGAAGCAACATTGATGCAAAGTTTTGAGCTTTAAGAATAGTTGCTGTAATTTGTTGTTGTTGTCGTTGTAATACAGTCAATAGACAGGCTTATATGACCTCGAATTTGATTTTGTTTTACCCAGTGTCCAAGGGGACTTTAAACTTTTGCACTCAAATGAAGGTCAATCAACAACTTAGCAAACATTGTACCTCAGACAGTTGTACCTCTAACCTAAGCAATGACAACTTTAATAGCCATGTTGTTGTTTCTGAATCTATTTGAAGTTGATGACAACATGATTTGACCTCAGGTCTACATGTGTAAAGACGAGAAGCACTTGGGTGGTCCGACTGACATCACCAGGAAATGAAGATTGTGGAGAACTCAAGCTGCTTGCACACACAACAGTCATGAAGTCATGGTGGTGATTAAGTCGTACACACACACCTCAGACTCTCTGTATCCACCGATGGCATTTAAAATGAACGATCACTAGCATGAAATGAAAGATCAGTAGCATGACAATCCAGCGTGATGAGCTCATTTGTTGACATGAGGTAATAAACTGGCACATGTCCTAATTCACGTTACTAAAACAAAGATCTACTATGTTCCTACTAAGGGCCCCTACGTACCTCCTGTTTCACTTCCTGTTTTCCTCACTGTTGTCCTGACCACGCATCCTGAGTGGTGTTAGCACCTCTGTCTTATGTGGACTGTGAAATTAGCCTCATTATTGTATCATTAAAGGAATAGTTTGGGGGGGGAAATCATATTTTCACAATTTTCCTCTTACCTCAAGCGTTGTCGCTCAGCCAAGACATATATCGTGTCCAGTGTTTGCTTTCTGAGTTTTGCACTGCAGCTACAAGTCTAGTGTTACTCGCAAATAACTCTAAATGCATCCAGTAGTTCAGTTCTCCTTCAGTGATCTAAAGTTGGTGTGGTTTAGGACACTGGGTGACTTTCTGTTATCTATAAATATGAATAAAAACCTGTAGCCTAATGCTGTAATATCAGGGGGCAGACATTTTGGACAGCCATCTTGTTTTTTCTTAGTGCAGTTTGGTCTCATTTTGGCCCCCACCCCCTAAAGTTGGAGGATTTGTAGTGGAAAACTGGGAATTATGATACAGTTCCACAAAATCAAGTATTTAAAAACGAGATTGTGTAGCTTATCAATATTTGAAGCAAGCATATGAAGATTTTGGCATGAATTTTAGAAACTTGTTATGGAATGGACCGTACCGCCAACATTAGTGTTCATTTGGGGTTAAGCGGAATTAAAATTTTCACCAAACTAGTCCTGTAACCTTTATGCTTAGTGCCCTTGGTTTGTGATTTGTTAATATTTGCATGTTATACAGTGTATATAAGTGTCTAGCTTCTGCTTTAGTCCAGGTGTATTTAATCACTTTGGTTTTGACCTCTGTCTGCGTTTTTGGATTACACATAAGAATTCTTTCCTCTTTTTTTTTCAATGTCTGCCTGTGTTTTGACCCCATTCATGATTCATGTCATGTTTTTGGACGAGTAGCAATTCTGTCCCACTGACTCTGGCTCCTGTTCATTACTTGTTCCTTCTTTATCACTTGGAGTAAAAATTGACAGTATAGTTACCAAACATCCAAAAGTACATATCTAAAGAGTAAAAGAAAATGCAATTTTAGCATTGTCTCATTAAACTAAGTTTGTTAGATTCTGAATCCAGGTACACAAGTTCAGGATGATCTGGACCAAAAAAAAAAAAAAACATGAGGCTCATGCATCTCATTTGTTTTTGCAGTAAATCTACATTAGCCCTGTTCCCAGGCACTAGTGATTTGTGAGGGGGATTTCCCTCTGAGAGAGAGAGGGAAAGAAAAAGAGAAGTGAGAGAGACAAAACGCCTCCCAGTGCGAAATGGAGCTTTATGTAATCCCCAGTATGATCAGGCATGACGTCAAGATTTTTGATCAACAGCATATTCACCGCGCCTCACCGATGATGTCATACATGACCCCTGACCCTGATCTCATAGCCTCTAAGCTCCAGAATGTGCTCCGGGTGAGACGTGCTCCCACGCACTCTGTCTCTCGGCTGGATGAGGTGATGAGGTGCTGAGCTCATGTTCATACAGGGAACCTGAACAATGTTCAGTGGGACAGGGAGTGATCTTACACCAGATGGACCTCAACAGTAACAGCATTCATCTTAATTCTCAATTAAAACAAGATGGTTGAAAAATTCCAGAGAGGCAATGCGTTATTTTCTTTTCTGTACTATTATCCAGAGATCTGCAGTTTTAACGTTTTAATGATTTCCAGATAAGAAAAGATGCTTTGGGTTTTTTTCTTCTTTTTCGTTAGAGTTCTAACAAAGTGAGCGATTAGACACAATCCTTGCATCATGGACATTTCAAATGTGCTCGTAGGTTTAAGTGCATTTCAACATATTATCGCCTGAAATTGTATGTGACCTCAGAGTGAAAACTTGACATCACGTGAACAATATGGTCGCATGAACAAAGAATTATTCATATCAGAAATTCACATCTGAAAAAATAAATTTACTAGGTGAACAAATTTATATATGAAAATAAATGAATCATATGGGGTGAAGCATATGTGAAAAAAACACTGCATGTGAAAAATGTGTGAAACGTTTATTGATATGTGATTTTTTTTTTAAAGGTATTTAAAGATGTGAAAATATTGAGATTACAACATGTCAGGGAAAAGGTTGTTTTCTTATATCTTGCCACCTAAAAAATTAATATTACAGTAAAAATATTTCAGTCTTGGTTTATAAGCCTTACCATCCAAAAAAAAATTTCTAAATGAGTTACTCATTTTTGTTATGCAGAAAGGAATGGCTTATTAGCTAAACTGCATTAAAATATTTTAATTAAAAGATCATGCCCATGCAACCATAGAAACACTTTGTAGCTAAATAAACAATTACTATTGGAAAAAAATGGCTAAGTAAGCCATTCATATAATTCAATTATGAGGAAACAAACTTACACAAAGCCTCTGTTTGTAAAAAAATTTAATAAAAAGGCAGGTAAATATCTGTAGTGAAGGCTAGTTTAAGTGTCCCAATATCAGCAACATTACATTACATAGTGTTCTTCACCTTATTTGGTAGTGAAATAAACTCCAAAACTAGTAAGAAATTATAAGAAATGGTTGCTTAATAGTTGATTAATTTTCTACAGCAGCAGTTAACAATATCAGGCTGCAAGAAAAAGTCAAGGGTTTATATGAGGTAAAGCTAGAGGTCTTTGCGGTTCCTTGGTAACAAGACAAGCTGCGTTTTTTTTTTATTATCAACTTTAAGAGAGAAAACAAAAGAGAGTCTGACTGTTTATAGCTGACTGTTTATTTGTGGTATGACTGTTTATAGCTTCTATAATGCATATTATAGCAGGAACTTGTTTCCACAGATGTTCCACAACATTAAATGTACCTAGAAATGGTTAAAATGTAAAAACGTTTTTTAATTCAATAAAAAATTGTTAGTGTAATTAATAGCTGTGTTATGAGAGGAATAGAACATTTCAGGATGTGCTACTAAAGGGAAGTAATCGACTTCAGGTTAGTAAGAATATCTCCAGGTTGCATTGGAGGTGAACAGCCGTTTATTGCCTTCAAGGCAAGTAATAAACCACTACCTTCTGCAATCCGAATAATCCCCTCTGTTGAAACTAGATTTGCCTGGTGAGCTGCTGGAAGGCAAAGCAAATTTCAGAAAAATGTGAGCAGAAGCCAGAAAAGCGGTATTAGTGTTACTTACAAGCCACAGTTTTTTTACACAAAGAGTTACAAACACTTAAAAATTACAAACAGCATCTTTAATTAGGATAAATTAGACAATGGTAGGTGGGTGTCTAATCTAATCATGAATTTCAAACCTATTCTGCAGCCACCTCAGTGTTAAGAGGTCTGATCAGGCTGCGAGTGGGTGACGTGGGTCTCGCATGTTAAAGCATAGGCCCATTGTTTCCATTATCAAATCGAGACACACTCATGATTTCCATGAGGTCGGATCCCTGCCTTGTTTGGATCTTGAGAGCATTTCTGGTTCTGCGGTTCTATTTTGTATATGAGAGGATACTGAAAATGCTGAACAACGCAGTCAGGCTAATGGGAAGGCCTGCGATCAAAATAACGTGTTCATTCGCTAAACCCATTAACAATGCACACCACTGGGAAAATGATTATTTATTATTACAATTATGAGAAATCAATTCCAAGTATGAGAGCACTGTCGTCCCGACATATCCAAATCTTTGCTTACGTGATTAACGATGGCCTTAAACACTGCCTCAAGTGGAGGAGGAGGCGATTTGGCGAGCTGTTTTATGACTGTTTCTGGTAAACCTAGTTCACACAAACGCTTGAGTGCAATAAGTTCAGGGCCTCACACGTTTGTGGGATGCTGATGAAACCAGCGTGTGACTCAGTGGATCTGTAACAACTCGTGTAGTGTTTGGGTTATTAATAGTCATTATAGGGGAGCAGCCAAGCACTCCTGTGGGTGCTGTCTTCATTTCGAACCTCAATTTGGTTTGTAAAGAAGTCTGGCCTTCAGCTCAGGGTGTAATACATCAGTGTTGAGTATCACATAAGTTTATACAAGCAACAATTCAAAACAGCAATGACTTGTTATGTTTACTTAAACAACAGCATTTCAGTAGACCGTCTGTGTGGGCTGGATAATTGCACAAACTCATATTGTGCAATATGCTGCTATTATTATTGCACTTTCTACCTTTTTTACATAGCAACTTTGTGCTCGAATTGATTCTGGAACACGTTATGTAAGTTTCAGAGGAGATTCGAATAAACCTCAAGTTCAATGTGACAATACAGAGTTTATTCTATCCCATAATACTCCTATTAAAGATACATTTAATAACATTGCTCAGAAGACCAAAGAAAGGATTAAACTCTCAGTACCAAATTAATTCTCAGTTTGTCTCAATAATTCGGATCAGTGTTGGTTCTGATCTCATATGACAGCCCGAGCTTCGGTGTCTAAAATTATATGCTTGTATTTATTGCAGTCTGATTATGGCTGATAAATGTGGTAGCACACTTAATTCACTCCATTAGTAATAATGTAATGTACTAAATTTAGCCTCAACTGATATGAAATGTTGGCACTAATATGATCTCTCAGTTGAGATCCAGGCTGAATTCTAACCGCATGCCCAGTTTTCCTCGGATAGGCTCCAGATGCACTGTGCGATAAGGATAAAGTGCTTAAAGAGGAATAAATAAATGATTGAATGATACCTAATATAAGGAGTTAAAAATACAAATAATGCAGGTATAAATTGAACAGGATTGCAGACGAGCTTCACCAGTTTTGGTCTGAACGCAAGTGAGGATGAGCTCGGATATAATATAGTGAAGATGTAAGCTCCAGAGTAGGCTCACGTATGCAGAAGAGGGTAGTTAGCACTTTCCTATGAGTGTGTACATGTGCTCGGTGACATTATAACCTGCATTTTAAAAAGATGCAGTGACTAGCTTTATATATTTATGATGAAGCATTTTCTAGCCCTCACCCTGCCCAACTTTTGAATTGCTATTAGCTGTTGTATTATAGGGGAAAACTGGGTAGTGGGTAGTAATTAGCAATGAATACAAATTTGGAGGGGAATGAGGTTAAAAAAAATTTAAAACATCTGATGAAAATGTAAATGATTACGTTGCGTAATGATGATAATGTCAAAGATGATGTAATACAGTTTCCCAGCTTAAACTTAATTCCTTCAGTTGGGGAATTTGTTGTGTGTGTGTGTGTGTGTGTGTGTGTGTGTGTGTGTAGGTTTGAGAGATTTACTGTATTGTATATCTTATTTTTTAGTTAGGTTAATGAGTAATAAGTTACATAATGCAGATATTTTCATATTATTTTGATGTTAAACCTAATGAGTATGAATACTGAAATACTGATAAAGGTCTGTTCACTCAATTGTAGAAACAGAGCTATTAAATATAGTTTTTTGGGCTTTTTAGTGTGTTGTTGTAATTGATAGGCGAGAGAGCGTATGCCATCTCTCTCATCCAGAGAGCATGGCGAATTTTGCGCTTTTGGACTCAAACAAAACTTGGACTTGGATTCAAAATCACTGACACGATTGCTGAACGACAGAGTGAACACATTGCTGTTGTGCCACTTGGGAGCCACAAAGCTAGCTTTAATTACATTTCCATAATATTAGTCTTGAGAACGATACAGAAATAATGTAGAAATAGTGCTGTAATAGTAATCCCTGAAAATAACCAATAATAGAAAGTGATATAATTTTAAAAACTGATCAAAGGTTAAAAACACTAATGATGGTAATTAAACAGGGTTTCACAGATATACACTACCAGTCAAAAGTTTGGACGCACCTTCACTTTCAAAGGTTTTTCTTTTTTTTTTTCGTTTTCTACATTGTAAAACAATACTGAATACCTCAAACTATGAAGCAACACATATACTGAATTATGTA
>JAQQZR010000020.1:10615981-10627592 GCA_030068235.1 Notoglanidium macrostoma | reverse complement strand
TATTATGTCAACAACCGCTCGACTAAGTAAAGAGAAACAACAGTCCATCATTACTTTAAGACATGAAGTGTCTTTTACATAAAAAAATAAAGAAAAAACATTGAATTAGAAGGTGTGTCCAAACTTTTGACTGGTAGCGTAGCAGGAAATCTCACAAGTATAAAGTTCAAAGTCAACAATGTTAACAATGTGAGGTCAGACAACTGCAAGATATTAACAATAACTGTCCACATGCATCATTTTCTGGAAATGATTAGTGCCATCTAGAGATGTACATTGTGTTATATGGTTGTTCAAATTACTCATGAATACTAATTTCTATAGAACATTAACAAAACATTAATGGTAGGTTATTGGTGTGTTTTGAAAACCATTTTTGTGGCAAAGGGACCTTAATAACAGCTAGTTAATCCCCCAGGCCCAATTCTACATATTGGTCACTGACGTTTTTTGTTGTTGTTGTTGTTGTTTTGGTTTGTTTTCTTTTGAAGGCTTTTCACACAAGTAAAAAAGGAACATTCATAAATATTATATGCTATCATTCTACTTCTCTGCTGTCTTCTGAACTTGTACGTGTGGAAAAAGATCATATTATAAAGAAATAAAGTTCTGAATTGCAAAATTATCATCGAAAATAATGGCCAGTTTTACATTTCTAAGATTAAAGCCGAGGACTAGGATTGAGCGAGAACTAAGGGTGTATGTCCAGAAACCTGGTTAGCATCTACAGCTGCTTAAAGTTGAATCTTTCCCCTTGTGTATTCTTGGGAAACACCAAACAGTATTACTTGATTACTTATCTGCATGACAACACTTGCCAAAGCATCGGTTTAACTCCTGCCGCCAAATTGTGAGCAATGTTACACAGCCAGAGGTCGAGATCTTAGCATACTTAGCACTGAAGCATGGTTGCTCTTCTTGTGTTAATGAATTCCCTAAATTATTGGGGTATTCAGCACCACATGGACACAGCATTAAATATAGCCATGGATTCTGCTTGGGTATGCTGACATATATAATCCTCATTGGGATGGCAGTCAAACTAAACTGGGAACACAAAGACCGGCTCTCGCCAGCCAGGCATTGCTAACGCAATTGCTGTGGGACATAAACAGACTCGAGGTCACAGTATTTTGGCTTCTCCTGGGTGCTAATGTCCACCTGCCACCCTCTTTCAGCCAGCAGCCAGTCAGCCCAGCGCGAATATTCTCTTCATGACTGCTTCCATTCCACCCTAACACACTCCATTTTCCCTTTCTTTCTTTTCCTTATCTCATGTGAAAGACACAACAGACGAGCACTCCCAGACAAGTAATGGAGAAAGACACTAACACAAACTTGCCATTTCCACCCCCTTAAACGGAGCCGGGAGTGCGTCTAGTTAGCGGCAATAAAGCAAAGTTGTGACAGGTGCTGGAGCTTTTCCAACCCCCACCATCATCATTTTCTTATCCTGGAAGAAAGGTCCTGGGAATAGAATTTTCATCAGCAGAAATGTGACTAAATAAGACGATAGTGACATGAACAGACCCGTACTCTTCCTTTTGGGAGAAGCTTTTGAATTAGCATAAGGCTCAACAGTTAGCCGTTACCATTAGGGAGAACTGCAAGGTCATATCTCCTTTTAGCTTCACATGTCCTCAAGTTTCTGTTGCTTTATTCTGTTTACATGGTGACACTTGGTTTATATAAGAACTTATGGGCACATGCTAAACTGTAGTAAATCTCTACAGTTATAGAAGTTTTAGTGGATTGATGTTTTGTGTTTTGCCATAGCAATTTGCATTCCTGAACAGATCTATACTATGAAGAAAAATGAGTCACCACAAGGTCAGGAGGGACACAACTTCTCTTGTGCCGTGAAAAAGCAGCACTACTGGGACTGCTAAAAATCCCACACACCTACTGCATAGCTCCAAAGCATTTCTCAAAGTCTTAAGACTACAGCGTCTTAACAAAATGCCTGAAAAACACTGAGAATTTCAAGAGCCGTCTTGCTACCTTTAAAGCTAGGACGTACGATTTTCTCACAAATTCATATTACAATGGAAAATCCAAACTTTTGTCATTTAGATATCAATCTTATCTTATGACATCTCATGTCAAGTTAGGAAAACGTAAACTACACAAACTCAGAACTCAAATCAAACCGATATGTTTCTTCTGAAGAACCCAACAACACACACAGAGCTGTTCGATGTAAACTAAATACTTTGCGCTAGATGTAAGCTATAACTATACAGCTACAGTTGTTAAAATAAAATGGAAAAACAATACAAAAAGTGTTGAAGACCAAAGCTGATGAACTTCAGTAGAAAAATTTGATTTGTATTTCTATTTCATTTGAAAAGGTTTGGATCAACAATATCACAAATGTAATCGCAGAGAATTGGTCAGAACTGTGGAAAAGTTTCAGATAAGAATCTCACTAGTCTCTCCGATCACAACTGGTCAGTTAATTCCAGTATTATGGCCCATGGGAAAGCCAGTGGTTGCAATAAACATTTTGTTATTGAAATTAAGCACATTCTTTGGTTCCTCCATTGGTCTTTCAAAGTGTCTATAGTCATCGCTGTTCAATATAAACATATGACATATATAACAGCAAGTTTTCTGATACTCATCAAATATAGCATTCTATTTCTAACCCAATGGTGGGTCCAGAAATACTACACAACTTTCCTATTAGTTTCATGACTTATAATGTTTGAAAATGAATAAATGATTAATAAACTGCGAATCTAAGGGCTGAGAATAGGACAGCATCTTAAAGCAAAAGCTAAGACACTGCTGTGGTTATCCTTAAGTTAGGAAATGTTGTAGAGAATAGATTTTTATCCTTCATATGATACATTTAGGAAATTTTGTGTAAGAGATCAGCACAAAGGGACATGCTATTACAGGAAAATAATCAACGATGCAGTATAAATACGAGGGCCATTACTGCCCTGGAATTAATCCTTTTCCAATAACATCATGGCCCAAAATGTTTTATGCGTATCACATCAATTTGCCAGTGCTATTGTTAAAAAAGAAATGATTAAGAACAACATGTTTTATCCATTTATTGATACATTTAATGTTGTGAAATGTTTGCGAAACACGTTGGTGCATTTTATCCTTTACGTTATTGCCATTCCCTCACCATTCACTTATTTTTCTCTCTCCTGAAGTTAATAAGACAAAAACTGCTTGTAAGGTCACCATGAATCAGCAATGCTTTCCATTCTGAAGACCTGTGTGAGTAAATGTAAAATTACAGCTTTATCGCTGCCTGATACAAACTACTGATACTGGATATACTGATACTCGTTTAAAAATGAAAATCTCCTCACAGAATGCTACCATATCGCCAATCATACATTTTGCTATGTTGAATGTCTACCATACAGGTCTCTGTGTAAGTTTTTAATATAAAAATAATAATTAATACAAACCTGTGATTTGCTGCCAGAACATTTGTCAGAGTTGCTGTTATTGAAAAATAATCAACAAGATCAGAATGGAGAATTCAGCCGCACTGGTATAATCTCTGAAACATAATGACTTAAATGGATATAATAGGAATCAGCCTGATTATTGAAAAGATAGTAATTTTCTGTAATACTTTTAGATTCTGTATCCTATAATTAACCATTAGCTTTCTAGACTGATCTCAGATTTAATTTCATCAACAGGTTTCACACTTCACGCTGTGTGTGTGACGCTTTCCAATTTGGGCTGCTATTAATATACAGCACTTCACAGCTGGCACTCTGAGCCTGAAACATCATGGCTGAGTCCAAGTTACAATGTCTACATCATAAATCTAGCTTTAGCCTAATTACATCCCATCCATCTGCTCGGTGCTTTTGTCGCTTAGCATTTATCTTTAGGATCAGCGTGACGTGGGAGACATCCTTGGATGTCATATGACATATGGGTTAATGTTTGAATATCTGGACTGTTAAAGGAATTGTCCTGCGCTTTTCCACCTGATCTCGATCTACTGCATCTGTAGCTCTTGTGTGATTACCAGAGACGGAGAAAAAAAATATTATTTGAAACTCACTTATAATGGAAGTTTAAGGGCAGTTGTTGAAGTTCATCAATACGTTTAAAAAAAACCATGAATTTGAAACTAACAGTTACACTATTACAATAAAGTAGATGAGATGGACTTGAGAGGAAGTCTTAGGAAAGCTGTTCTTATGAAGTTTTATCCAATACAGTAAAAAGTAATTATGGTTCCGTACTCTTTAGGTTTTGCGGTGCAACCAGATCCACACAAATACAGTGGTGACGCATAACCACAAATTCTTTCCTCTACAAAGTTTTTCTTCATCTCAGAAAGAGTGAATTATACAGATTTATAGCTTAATTTAGAAATACTTTTGACTGATGAATTCATAAAGGCATTTATTTAGGAAATTCAACATCTGTCCATAAACCTCAGGTTTGGAGTAAACAGGTTTGTCGTTGTTTTCTCAGTACAGGGAAGCGGGACTAACTTATTGTCTGGGTTAATATACAGGGTATATATAACGTAGATGGCGTTTGTGTTAAAATCACGTTAGTATTCCTTCAATATTAATGGATTCCACTACTAGCAAATTTAAAGCCACTTAACTCACCTGAAGTTTCTGTACATTTGTATCTCCAGGTGTCCAATTTTACACATCATTGGACATCAGGTCAGCAATTTTTTACACAATTATTAAATATGTAATATGAAACCATGAAGGATCTGTAATGAGTGAAGAGTTAAAGGAAAATCTGAAAGTTAGCATAACTAGAAAGGGACTTTCTGCCGAAGTCTGTTTGAGCCGCCCTCCACATGAACGTGACCCTATTACAGGTCACCTACCATGGATGAAGGGCCATAACTCCAGAGCGGGTATAAAAATAGAGGTCATAAATGCAGGCCTGAGTTGGGGAAAGGCTCCAGAGTTACTGTACTTCATTACAGACCAAGCGAGAAACATGGATAGTTGTATAACACTTGGGTTCATGTTTCATTTTAATGGTCTGGAATAAGTGAAATGTAAAAGGGAGGAGAAAGAGTTTTGGGGCTCAGTGAGTGTGATCAATGAATGAACTCAAGTGATAAGTTTGGAGCTTTATCTCCACAGACAGACCCATCCGTGTCCAGAGGAGTGACATCACTGGCCAGATGTACTCCTTGAGCAGCCTGGTCTCAAATGCCTTTCTGCAGGGATGGAAATGAGATCACTTCCCTCATAAAGTAAATGCAGAGAGAGCACAATAAGAGCGAGGGGAGGAGAGAGAGAGCAAGAGAGAGAGCAAGCGAGAGAGATAGAGAACAAATGCTGACTATGTCCAATGTCTCCACCACTTATGATGGCTTTTCAGAATTATCTTCCAGTGCTCAAGGCTCTCAAGGGTTACATTCACAGTGAACCTCTCCAAATATCTTACAAACTACAGAAGCATCTGAAAGAACTTTCAATCAAATAGATATTACAGCATTCCCATGACGCCTTTCTGAAATGTTTAGGAATGTTTAGAAGGACAAGTTCTGAAAAAGAGGTCATCGGTTTAACATTAGATTTTTCAGTATCTGCATCTTTTTTTCTGCGTGTGTTTGATAAACCATTAGCTCTGGTGTGTGTGGTCATGTCATAATGACCAGGATGTAAAGAAAATCCTATATTTGATGGCTTGAATTTTAAGAAACACCCACTGAAGAAAAAATACTGAAGACCTTGAGATGTCTATACACATACTGTTCACTGTGTTTTTAGCGTTTGTCAACAGATTTGATCCAGATTAAATATAAGAACTTTAGAAAAAGCTTTTAATCTAATGTGATGATGATTTTTTTTCCCACAAACACTCTCCATCAGCCAGTGTCTGGTGCTTTAAGGTACAAGATTTAAGTTATGAAAGTCTGTTAACCAAAATCACGCTACACACATCTGTTATTTTCTGTAGGCTATATTTCACATTTAAATCATGGACTAGAATTAGATTATGTGGAGAAGAAATACTGTCTAAAGTGAGTGATGAAAAATGCTTTTAGCTTTCAACATTTTTTAAAAATCTTTTAATAAGCTACCCGATGGTTACTAAGCTTCTGATCCGGGAGAATGTTTGTACACACGAGTATTCTGTAGCTTTCTACTGCAACCCATTATAGAGTTCATTTAGGAAAAAAACCCTGAACCAGTATAACTCTGTCCTGCCTGTTATGTTGCTATGCATCAGCCTGTTTCTGTACTGTTGTTTCTCTTCCTCGGTGACATGGCCGAGCTGAATTAGGCTGCTGATCTCATGGGCCGCGCCGCTTATCGCTTAGCTCTCAGCTGTGACGCCGGCTCTGGCTACCGTTTAAAAGAAAACATGGTGTTAGCCAATCCAGATGGATAGAGAGGCAATTAAGAAACCTCTGGGGAAAAAAGACAACAAGCAACATGCCTCTGTGATATCACAAGGAAGGACACCATATTGTTTGTGAAGATGGGACTTATTTCATTTAGTCTATGGTGAGACGTCAGGAGTTTACAGTAAACTTGTAATGCCTACTGTTATATGATTAAGAAAGGCAGACCAAAAAGTTCTTATGTGTCTTTCATGCACCAAATAAAATTGTTGATTTATAAAAGAGACACAAAATGAAACTTGCCAACAAGAAATTGCATAGAAATTTGAGAACCCTATGTTGTCCAGTATATTTATATTTATAGCAGAAATATGAGCATTTCAAGGTCCACCAGGGAGCTAGGTGTTATTGTAAATCTTGGGCATATAGCTTGCTGTCAGCCAAGTGAAAAACACACCAGCTCAAATCACTTTTCTGTGACCTGAGTGAAGTGCTATGCATACTGAAGCTTAACACGATGGAATGCCATTATTTAACGCTTATACAAGTCATGTGTGCTGTTTCACTAAAGGAACCTTAGCATGGGATTTTTCAATACAGAATTGAAAACCAGACACAGAGGTGGACAATAACAAAGTACATTTACTTACGTATCTGTACTTTAATTGCGAATTAAAAAAAAAAATTTTGGAAACTTTTTCCCCGCTACATTTAAAAGATAAATATTGTACTTTTGACTCCACTACATTTCTGTGAAGGTTCCTGTTGCTTTGAAGCATAGCTTTGAAGTTAGTGGATGAATATTATTTTATTTTCTAAAATGTGATTGCGTTCGTCACAGTAAACTACGTAGTCCTATACTCAAGTTCAAACTGCTTGCTGCATGTTTTGAACATTTCAATTTAACTTGGCATGGTAATGATGGCTCCAGCAGATATAAATGACAAGTCCTCACCAGAGCACTGATGGCCATATCCAATGTCCATGTTTGAGATTTTTGAAATGAAGAAAGATTCATATTAAAATGTTTGCTCTGTTTACCCTAAACAAACTTCGTTACTGCCTGCAAAAATTCTCTGTCGAACCTGGGAAAGCATGTTGAGACATGTAAATATTTGTTAAATTCGAGACAAACATTTTAAACAAAGCTCTCTGTGTTTGTGGTAGTTTTTATGCTTTTTTATGTTTGGTCAAATGACTTTTTATGGATTTTTATGGATTTGCCCTCCAAGTTGTTGTATTAGTACGGGGTCAGTGCATTCAGCAGGTTTTTTCATAAGTCATAAGTCATAAGGTTCTATAAATGCTTTGTGGCAACAATACAACTATGCTTCGACATTAATAAAAAAGAAAACATTCAACATTGGATACATTAAAAAGGACCTTGGAATACTTAATTATTTTTAAAAGCAAGTACTCCAGCACTTCAACTCGAATAAAAAATTTGACTGAACAACTTTCACTTAGACTCAAGTAATGGAGTTGTGTTCTTTGTCCACCTCTGGCCAGACATCATCTACCATTATGTCATTATGTCATTAAGAAAATAAGGATTAAAGGGAAGGTTCAGCATAAAATCATCTCAAATGTACTCAATCAGCCAACACAGGATTTGCTTTTTTAATGTTGCACTGGATCAATGTGGCTAATATATTTACGAAATCTTTTCTGTAAATAGGCACCAAAAACTTTTGTTTTCAAATTTGCTTTAAGTAAAATTGTAAAGATAATATAATTTTTAAAAATGTAACATAGCAAAAAGTATCTGTATTTACAAATATGCATTCAACTATATTACCACAAGTACAATGCCTAGCTTTCCACTGCAATTCCACCTTGAAAAAGTAATTTTCCAAGATGGCTGCCCCCATAACATTGGTGTTTTGCTAAATAGTGACAGTTTTTTGAATATTATTATTTTTAAAGATTACAACATATAATACAGTATTTATGCAATGTTAACAAAGAACCAGATGTAGTTCGAGGTAGATATGTACAGAAAGTTATTTGGATGAGACCAATGTGCTTGTTAGAATGATTAGCTTTATAGTGCCAGAACAAAACTAAAGAAACAAATATCATACACTAAACATGTCTATGGCTGATGGGTTACATTTGGGATAAAGGGAACACTGTGTAAATTTTTTGTGATTTTTCACTAAACTATCCCCTTAAGACGTATACTAATGATCTCTCATTCTGGATATTAATGTGCTTGGATCTTACGCTTTACAAACTGAAATGTTTAACCATCTCTCAGCAGTGTCTGAGTCTGACTTATGACACTGTCGCTGTATCCTTTCCTTGTCAAGGCTGAATGCTTACCTCTCACCTAACTCTCCTGGGTGTGATGCTGAGCGCTCCACCACTCTGAGGTGTAATTCATAAAAACAATGTATGGAAGCATTTCCTGAACAGAGACTTCCCTGAAACTCAGAATTGCAGCCAAAGATTTTTGAGTGATTGCTTTCTCCTGAAAGTAGGACTCGCATGAGTTGTACAGCAATGAGTCAATGCACACATGTTACAGTTTTGGTGATTATCATTCCCATAGACATAAATCAATAATGAACAAGAGAAAGGAAAAGGAGTGAAAGGCTGAATTTGTGCACACTTATCAAGGACATGTGTATTCCATTGGATGTGGGAAAGTTGCTATTGCAAAATGGGAAATGGTCAGTAATCATTTTCCCCACGAGGTTCTCGTTCAGTTTTATAAACACACATGACAGTTCCTTATGCCAGGATTGGATATTAGACATAACAACACACAAGTTGAGAAACAAGAACAGTGCCTTACCTTTCAACAATGGTCCCAAAGTATGAGTGCTTAAGGAAGCAAAGGAAATCCTACAAAACTTCCCAGTCCTTCTGACTTCAGTTGAACAGTCCAGAAGGAGACACCATGAGAAAGAGAACTCTTTCCAGCCCTCTTTCCTGCCTCTTCCTCCCTGTCTGTGTTTTGTCCTCTCTCGAACTCTGTGAGCCAGCAGAGACACTCTGACATGCTTAGAAGGAGAAGAGAGAGAAAGGAGAGTGTGGTGCGAGAGAGAGAGGGAGAGAGAGAGAGACTGAGTGACCAATCAGAGAAAAGAGGTGGTCAGATCTTCTCTATCACCACCAGCACTTAAAAATTCAAGCTCCAAGCTCCAAGTAAGCAAGGTCAGAGAGAGCCAAGCAGACCGTTAGTAGACTCCCACTCCTCCTTTTTGTTCCACAGAGTGAAATTAAAGCAGTGTATGGAGTGTATGGACCAGAACTGTGTCTATATTTAACCCGTGTTCTCACTCACTCACTGCTGTTAGCAGCTGAGCAGATTGTAGCCGAGCTTTCCAGGCCCAGCTGACAGCTGAGCTCTCCGACTCCCCCATAAACACAGAGATCGTTACAGCAAAGCCATATTATACAGCCTGAAATGGACCTGGTGAACACTGGCGCACGTTTATACCAAACCCAGGGCTGTGTTCACATTAAATATACAGTGCAAAGCTTTATTTAACATGTTTAAGACAGACATGTTCAATGAAAAGGATTATATGTACCACAGTATAACCTTTATTAGGTCAAACGAGTCTTATTTTTATGCTAAATATTCAGACTCAGACTCTATCGAGTCAGAGCCTTCATGAAATCTTAATGAGCAAAGAAATGTTAAAAGATGTGGAAAAGCCGTAAAGAATTTGTCTAGAATGATGTTTTTAAATGCTGTGGACACAAAAAAGACATATTTGGCCTGCAAAAAAGATATGTTTAAAGGCCAGGTCAAGGTCTTTAAATATCAAATAATAATTATTATTATTACTATAACTGTAATAAAAATGTATAAAGTATCAATAACATTTTACGGGTCAATGAAAGGCTGTCATAATGAAAGACATCAGTAGTTTATGACAAAAAGCAAGGGATTATACTATGATATCCTTCATCACCTTGACCAGGTGGAAACTGCAAAAAGATTAAGCTAATATTGCCATTAAATTTCCTAAGTCATATTTTATTTATTACTTTTCTATCATTCCATTCACCAGGGAGTTTTTCCTCGCCATCGTTCCTTGCTCATTAGGGTTCTAAATCAGATTTCCGTAAAGCTGCTTTGTGACAATGTCCGTTGTTAGAAGCACTATTATAAAATCTAATCAAATTTAATTGAATTTATACTCACAAGGGTGTCAGCTTCTTTGGAGGAAAAACAGCCCCATAACACCGCAGATCATTCATGATGCATAACACTGGCAATTTGGTTCTTTTCTCTATAACCTTCGTTCATTTCACAAACAAAAAAAAGAATCAATCCCACAGGATCTGTAACCTCACCAGAGCCACTGTGAACCACATAGTACACCTCCTATTCATATCTCTATTTGTATCAGTTTAGAACATAATATCTGTTCAGTCTGAATAATCAAACAAATTAATGAAGATTACGATTACACACATTTCTTTTACTAACAGAGCCTATGCCGTGATAAGGTCCACATCACAGTTTTACTCAAGGAGTCGTGTGAGATGCTGCTAGCAACTTTTACAAGATTCTCACTGAAGTGTGACTCATCTGGCAGCAGATCTTCAAATGCTCACACTGAGGCATCTCATGTTACTCTCGCTGAGGTCACTGAATGTGTGTTCGTGTACATGGATTGTTAATAAGGTGCTAGAGTCAGATATTAACTAGGTTTAAAAAAAAAAACAAAGGTTGGAACTGATTTTGGTTATTCTTGAACTTCAGGAGCCCAGACACACAGAAAACACCAGAGTAGATAAGTATTGTCAAAGATTTTACTTTGGATGCCACTTCTTCTTTCTTATAAACTATAATTAATGGTAATAAAGACTTTTGTTAAAGATTAAAGGTTACCAATTTAGCATTGTCCAAACTCTCACACATGGACCATTTGTATATAAAAGGAGCCAGTTTAACAAACTCCGAGGTAAAAATCTTGCCGGGTCTGCTTTTCTCACGACTGGATCAGGTGAGGAAATCTTTAAATCCGATTTTCTCTCTTTTCCTTTTTTTAGCATTAGCTCTGATTGAGAAACATGTAAAAAAAAAAAAAAAAGACTTCTACATTGCAGAGCAATACCGAAGACATCAAAACTATTAAATTACACATATGGCACATTTATGTGGTAAACAAAAAGTTGAAAAAAACCAACAAAATATGTTTCATGTTTTAGGTTCTTGGCGGCACGGTGGTGCGGTGGTTAGCACCGCCGCCTCACAGCAAGAAGGTCCTGGGTTCGATCCCCAGGTCACCCAGGGTGCCTTTCTGTGTGGAGTTTGCATGTTCT
>JAQQZR010000020.1:10596540-10615762 GCA_030068235.1 Notoglanidium macrostoma | reverse complement strand
CCTGTGGTGGACTGGCGACCTGCCCAGGGTGTACCCCGCCTCTCGCCCGAGGATGCTGGGATTGGCTCCAGCTTCCCCACGACCCAGACGGATAAAGCGCTATAGATAATGGATGGATGGATGTTTTAGATTCTTCAAAGTAGTCAGCGTTTACCTTGAAGACAGTTTCACACACTTTTGTTAACGAGCTTCATGAAGTAGTCACCAAGAATACTTTTCAGTTAAAGCTGTACCTTGTCAAAAGTTCATTAGTGGAATTTCTTGCCTTCTTAATCAGTTTGAGATCATCACTTGTTTTGTGTTGCGGTAGTGTTGGTGTACAGTAAATAGCTCTATTCCACAACTGTAGTCATCCATATTATATAGCAACCTGTGTGCTGAGAAAGAAAGATTCAGCTTCCGGATGGACACTACAAGTGGTTTTAGCTCTGTAATGCCTATATAAGAAGAGACGTATGTAGCATGTGTAGCATATGTAGCGTATGTCCTATAACTAATTCAATCTGCTTTCAATATTACATCTGTCAAGATTATTTTTATCTAAGAAGAACATGAAATTAACTAACGTATGTGTCATGCTAGATCAACTGCTGCTCCAAGAATTACTGCTGTCCCTGAATCCTCCAACACTCCAGCCCCATCTTTACATCATTCCCAAGCTAAGCCTTTTCCTCATTAACCAACACTGGACTTTCTATATATGCCACTACAAACTCTTTGTGATGTTTTTCCTCACCACCTTTCTGTTATGCAGTGCCAGCTGTTGTTCAAACCTAAAATCTACATCAGATGATTTGATGTTAAGAAAAGTCTAAAAGCAGATTGTTTCAAATTTTGTTAGAATGGCGTAACATGATGTTTGCATCAGAGATTTGAGCTTCACATGGGCTGATATTTTTCAGCCCTCTGCCCTGACACATCTGTAACATGTCATCAGCAATGACTGAGAAGGTGCACATGAAATACAGTCAGAGGTGTAATGAACATGAATGAGGTGAATTATTTATTCTATAATACTTTTTTCCCCAAAATACTTTTAGAGGAGAAACTAATAGTACACTATATTACCAAAAGATTATGGACATCTGACACCCATATGTGCTTTTTGATTATCTCATTCCAGATTTATTCTCCTATACGTCCACTCTTCTGGGAAGGCTTTCCACTAGATCGTGGAGCATGGCTGTGGGGATTTGTGCTCATTCAGACACAGGAGCATTAGTGAGGTCAGGTACTGATGTTGGGTGAGGAGGCCTGGTGTGCAGTCAGCGTTCCAGTTCATCCCAAAGGTGTTCATCTTAAAGGTTGGGATCAGAGCTTTTCTTCCACTCCATATTTGGCAAAATTTGTCTTCATGAAGCTTGCATTGTGCACAGGGGCATTGTCATGCTGGAACAGGGTTGGGTCTCTTAGTTCCAGTGAAGAGAAATTGCAATACTATAGCATACAATGGCATTCTATACAATTGTGTGCTTCCAACTTGGTGGCAACAGTTTGGGGAAGAACCACATATGGGCATGATAGTCAGGTGTCCACATACTTTATATACAGTGTAGATAAACTAAGCATACATTGTCTAATCAAAGTATAATACACATATTACACAAAAGGACAGATCACAGAACTGCAAAGTTGATTTTGTTTTCTGTTACTACTTTACCATATGCATGAACAACATTTCTGAGTATTCTTTTTACCTGTGTTTTCCTTTTACATTGCCCTGTTTGACTGAATTTTGAACTATAACTGGTTTTGATTAATTTTTTTGTCTACTAGTTTAGATTTTTCTGTAAAGAGCTTGCACTTGCATCCAACTCTTTCAGTGTCTTCATGACAGACTGTAGTATAAAGTTACTGTGAGAGAAAAACCTCAACCACAACTAAAGGATGTTTTTGAATATACTATTACTCTCATATTGCTTAATGAGGAGAACAATAAAGCTGATTTTTTTTTTTTTTTCAAATAAAAGCTTTTTAAGGGCTATGTTGGTATTTTAAATGCCACGGAGAAATGACAAAAATGTGACCAAACAACATGAGATTCCCCATAATACAATAGCTAACCAAAGATTCTCTAAGATACCGTGATGACTGTGGCACAATAAACAACTGCTGGAACTGAAAAAAATCTGGGCAACTTTGCAATGGATTTCTTGCCTGTTACAAAGATATATAAAAAATATATTCTGTTACCCTTTTGTCTATAGGATTACGTAAAACCACCAGAAACACCTCCTTACAGCTGAAATAAAACTATGCATATTTATAATGGTTTATTGCAATAGGTGTTAGCTGTCATAAAGACTGCTTTTATTCATTTTCTCAACTTGTGTAAAAACTTCATAACACCTCATTTTGTAACTCAATGCTGGTATGGACACAGAATTGTGTCTGTTTTCTTTTATACTTTATCAAAGTGAATTTCTTATTTCTACTTCTAAGTCTTTATGACTTTATGCTTTATGACAATGTCATGGCACTGTAATGACACAAGTGCTTTTCTTATTTCTGTTTACTTTTATTTTTATGAATACTTATTATCGTATGAGGACCCTGTAATGCGATACTTTTGTCTATTTTCTCTGACACATGGAAAGGGTATTTCTTATTTCTGCTTATAAGAATTTCTGAATACTTATGACAATGTCATGCTATTGTAATGACAGTTATGACAGTTATATCTCTGCATCATTTGACTTAGGTGATACGGCTCCTTGATATCAAAATTTAAAGCGCTTTAATGTCATATATTTAAAACTGCATCGGCATCTAACAGATTATTTTCAGTGGTCAAACATTTCTGTCATATTTAATAGCTGTAGACATGAAATGGCCATTAGAGTGGCGAGCATCATGGGTAGGGTAGCAGCTGACCTCTTCTCTTCTATAAGCTACACTCAGTGTTTCTCAGCATGAGGGTTTTTTCTTTAGGCTGATCATTTCTGATGACATCATCCTCGGACATACCCTTCCTAAATCATCAGGCTCATTTCAGGGAAATATCCTGAGCTGTAATGACTCAGGCGATTATATTACAAGCCTGTCTGCTTGTGGGTTTTTTTTTTTTTCTTCAGAAAGGCATCTCAGCCAGAGTTCAAACTCGTAAATTGAAAACATTTAATACACTAACACTGTAAAACATGAGTATTTTGGCGCAGGCAATCATTCAAGACTTGGCCCATGGGCCTGGAGTACTGAAAAGAAAAATTGATACGTTATACAGTAAAAGATGTGTCATTGTGCATTTCCAATGGATCATCAATGATGCAGTATGTGTAAGAGCAGAGGACAGGAATACTCACTATCTGATTCCGTGCATGGCTCTATATGCCATCCACCCTTACTTCAATGGATAATCTCACCTGGATACTATAAAATTGTATCCATGAACTGCT
Organism: Notoglanidium macrostoma; assembly: GCA_030068235.1. Classification (NCBI taxonomy): domain Eukaryota; kingdom Metazoa; phylum Chordata; class Actinopteri; order Siluriformes; family Auchenoglanididae; genus Notoglanidium; species Notoglanidium macrostoma. The sequence continues at coordinate 10,612,367 of JAQQZR010000020.1, read as the reverse complement.
GCTGTAATCATAAACACTGCCCTGTACTCATCCCAGGACTCTTATTCACAATATGCTCATACTGAACATCCTTTAAACACAATATTGCTACTCACTTTCTCATTAGGGAACTTAATCTTGTATGTAGAAATGTAAGAAAGAAGCCAGCCACCAAAGGTAGGACTCACTTCTGCTCATAATGGAAGTGTAACATAGTAATATATGCATTTTATTTACCATGTGTTGAGTTTCAGGATGGTGCAGGGTGGTGTGGGGTGATAAGGGCTCCCTGCATTGGTTCATGTGTGCTGGGGTGGAAAAGGGTGGGCAATGCTTGGGATCCTGTCCACAGGCTTTACTAATCCGTCACTGCTGCCAGGAGAGCATCAATAATACTCTAATATCAATTTGTAGTATATATTCAGTTAAAAAATAGTAAGCCTGCCATGCTCAGACCAAACATTAAACATTTGTGCATTTAAGTTTAAAAAAACTTAAAAATCACATAATGTGAAACATCCAGACAGTTTGGGCTAAGTTACAGAGTAGTTGAAATGCACTGTACAATACAAATTGATCAAAGGTTTCATACTCTGAGGTCTCTCGTAATAATAAAGGATTTTTAAAATAATACTATAATAATAGAGGAACAGTGCAGAAATGGTGCATGTCTAGTGAAATTAACATGAAACTCGGCACACTACACTTTCACACCAAATTTCCAGACTTTCCTAGCATGGTCATTATAGAATACTATAGTACTATATGTTGGAATTTGTTCTGATATGCAGCTTGAAGTCAGTTCACCTCAGACAGTCATATTCATATATAGGAAAATCATAAGAAAATATAGGAATCATATGGATTCCTATGTTGGTGTGCACCTGTAGGCCATCACTGCATTCAGCTCTCCATTACTCCTCCAGCATAAATCTATTGAAACATCAAACATACATAACACTCGTAAAGCCTAAGAAAATGGAAATCGGAGCCAAACCTTAGAAGATCAGTTTGGCAAAAAAAAAGGGAAATTACTTAGCCACTAGTCAGACAGCTACATGTCCACATCATGTAGACTGTTTACCTCATACCCAGACTCAGGAAGGAGGTGTGACTCAGTGTTTGAGGTGGACTTGTATTTTTAATGAGATTTGTTTATTTAATGCTTTAGTATGTGCTATTTATGGAAAATGGTGTTACTAAGCTGAATAATTGTGGTGAGTATGTGAAGATTTAGGCACAATGCTAACCTGGAGACTTGTAGCTCTAGGACAAAAGCTAAAGAAGCAAACTTTGGATACCACATACGGTGGTTGATTGACTATGCTGGGGAAATTGTATATGTTTCATCTGTGGTTGAAGGGTATTTTTAATCTTTGATTTCTATACTGACTTTCCTCCTATCTTTAGAGCAACTTGCATATTTATTTATTTATTTATTTATTTATTTTCTCTACTTATTATTCAGCTAAGCTTTTTATTTTGTTTTCTTTTTTCATTTTGCACTGCTTTTATATATTAACCTTCATTGTACCATGTAACTGAATATATAACAGTTACAAGTTAACAGACAAGTGTTCGCTTGTAGGCTTTCTTTCAAATCTTTGATTATATCTAACACACATACAGTAATCATTGACTTTTTTTAATCTATGCATCTACAAAATGGAACAGGTCCATATATGACCCCAACTGTGTTCATTTTGTTATCAATCCAAAAATTTGTTAACAATTACTGTAAATGTGTTCAGCGTGGCTATGTTGATTTATTTTTTTACTAAAGAAAATAAAGAGAGATGGTGTGTTTTTGCATGAGAAGTCGGGAAGAGTGGCTTCACACTGTTTCGCACACCCAAACACAACCATCCTACAGGCAAAACAATCAAATCCATGACATGCACAAGGCATGATAACATTCCACAATACTCACTGCTGATGGACATGAAACACTCTGTGTGTGTTTGTGTGTGTGTGCGTGTGTGTGTGGGTGCAGACATTCCAGTAATCCCAGCATATCATATAACTCCCAGCATATCATTATAAATCTCACTTAATTACAGTGAGCTGAAGGTATGTATATGTAGATGAGTGTAACTTGCAGAACAGAGCTCATATTCAGAAGACATTCTGAGAGACACAGAGACTCGATTCACACACAGCTGATGGGAACCGCAGTGCGTAACATGTGACTGTGCGTCAGCGTGATGAAGAATGTTTTTTTTTTTGTCAGACGATTGGCTGACAAACATCAGTTTGGCAAGATGTGTACTGTAAAGTAAAAAATAAGTGATAGAAAATAAGTATTTAGACACTATTGCTTTTGTTATTTAATACACATTCAGTGCACATGTCCACTATAAATTAACACACATAATGTCTTTTGACTTTGTACTTTTAATTATGAACAAAAAGTATGCATCAATAAGCATGAAGAAAAATATGTTTTTTAAAAAAATGAATAGTTAAAAAAATATTCAGACACCACAAATTTGAGACAACATTGGTAAGAAGTAATCAGCTTTTTGAAGCATTGTAGCCGAATTTGATCCTGTTCCCCTTGGTAAATCATCTTCAATTCCTTAAGGTGGTTAAGGTCCGTAAATTTTCATCCTAACACTAACTGGGATTCAAATCATTAGATGCAAGGCCTTCTTGAGTTATTTTGGATGTATGTTTGGGGTCCTTGTCTTGTTAATTTTCCCCAGATTGAGTTTCTCGGTTGATAAGATTAAATTCTCCTCTAATATGTCATGGTGCATTGTTTCATTCATGTTTACTCTAATGATGTACAATGTCCTAGTAGCTTTGGCAGACAATCAGCTCCATATCATGATGCCCCATTTCCATACTTCACTGTGGGTATTGTAGTCTTGGAATCATATGTTCAACACTTCTTTCTCCAAATATGAAGAGCTGAATTATTGGCAACATGTACAACCGACACATTATCTAAACCCCACACTCTTATTAATTGTATTGTATTCATGGTACTTTTGAATTGTATGTATAATGAAGTAATTGTTTAATTATCAATATTATATTGTGCATTAACAACAATGTGTGTATTGTCACCCAGTGCCCTGTGAGAAGAGAAGAGAAGAGAAGAGAAGAGAAATATCTGCATCTGCTCACTAGATGGCGCCAGTGTAATCACTTTTACTAAATAAAAAAGTCGTATTGATTTACAGAGTTGTGTGTGTTTCCATGTGTTTGGGTTGGCATGGGATCAGGAAGGGAGACAATGATGGGGACAAAAAATGCAGACAATGATGAACATTTATGAAGATTTACCTTTATTCATCACCACTGAATGTGATGGTCCTTGGTTTATCTCCTGAACCCAAAGTTTATCCACTCTAGTTCCAGTTTTTAGATGAAGCTTATGACCTGATTGGACATTTTACATGTTGCAGGTACCAGTGTATCACAATGGAAGCAATTCAATGAGAGTTAAGTTGGACAGTTAAGTTGGGGCAACCTAAAACAGCCCAGGATGAGATAGTGGGGGTGGTTTAAGGGTGTGTGTGTGTGTGTTTGTGTGTGTGTGTGTGTGAGTGTGTGTGTGTTTATTAAAATGGGTAAAAGTGATGCTAAACATCATAGTTTTGCATGTGTTTCAAGTAAAACTATCAAATTCAAATTAAGTTCTGTTCCAAAGAGCTAATCTACAAAAATAATAAATAATGAATGACTCTTGTTTATTTGTTTATTACAGTAGCAGAGTCAACAAGGAATAATACAGCCATGGGGCAGCAATACAAAAACATTCTTGAACAATCATTCAGAAAATTATATTTATATATATATATATATATATATATATATATATATATATATATGTATGTATAGTCAGAAAATTGCCTTCCTAGCTATGCAGACACTTCATCATATAACTGAATACAACTTCATTAGTAGAATGATTAGAATTCTTTTCTCTGATCCAAGCTAATGAACTAGTTTGATGTTTTTCCTTCTTTAGCTTTGTAGCTAAATTGTAGCTCAGCGGTTAAGCTGATATCCAGCATTGGAATCATATACATAAAATCATCTACTCAGGATTTACACTTTATCACTGTTTTGAAACAGCGCTGGTTAAAGTAGTAAATGGCCTACTACTGTCTTATAATCATATAATATAATATAATATACTATATCAGGGTTGTACCTCTTAGCTTGTGTTGATTGATCTCACTGCAGTATGTGATATCACAGATCATAATATTATTCAGACTATAAAATGTGGTTGAAGATATGGGACAGACTCTTTCCTGTCTATAGTCATATAGTTTTAAGCTCTAGTTAAAACTAAGCTATAGTTTAAGGTGACATTTTAGCATCAGACAGCTTCAAGGACTTGATCTGAATTTCTAATGAATCTAAACTTTAACTGATGCAACTGCAAGAATATGACATATTATGCATCAATGTAATCTATCTACTGCTAAGTACACTTAGCATTTATTATATAAGTTTGTGACAGAAACATTCAGCTTAGTGTGTAGTGTGCGAATTTCGACAGGGTAGTGTTGTCTCAAATTGAACACTGCATATTGTGCACTTTCGTAAAAATGACTATCACAACATTTAACTGTAATTGTCACACAACCTGCCAGAAAAATATCTGCTGACTTTTTGCTCACCTCTAAAAAAATGACTGCTTTTTAAATGTTCCTCGCTTGTGTATAGATATTTCACACGATGGTGTAATTATGTTGACATCGACACTGATGGCATGCCCTCCTCCGATGGTGACCATTTAGGGTGAGAATTATACTGCATTGCACACAAGTTTTAACCCTTTTAAGTACACCATCTGGGTACTCGTCGTGCCCTGCGTGTTGCCATTTTTATCAGTATGCACTACAAATAGTAATTGTAAGTGCAGAAGTCTACGAATTGAGACAGACTGTAAAAATAAAGCTGTTTGTTAGACTTAGATATTGACTTCAGCTTTTACCAGAGTATTTATTTAGCTGAATAATTTCACTTTAGGGCGGTAGGGTGGTGTGGTGGTTAGCACTGTCGCCTCACGGCAAGAAGGTCCTGGGTTAGATCCCCGGTGCCTTTCTGTGTGGAATTTGCTTGTTCTCCCTGTGCATACGTCGGTTTCCTCCCACAGTCCAAAGACATGCAGATTAGGTCAACTGGCTACTCTAAATTACCCATAAGTGTGAATGCGAGTGTGTGTGGCCGTTTGTCTGTGTTGGCCCTGTGGTGGACTGGCGACCTGCCCAGGGTGTACCCCGCCTCTCCCTAGAAACGACTCCTGGGATTGGCTCCAGCTTCCCCAGTGACCCAGACGGATAAAGATGGATGGCTATTACATCTAGGCTAATGTAGGCTATTACATTAGCCTACATAAATTTATTTTTTTTTTTGTCAATTTATGCTTAATGAAAGTTTTGGATTTAAACTTTTATGTTAAGCAAGACAAAGTAAAAACAAACAAACAAACAAACAAACTAAAAGTAAGCCTCAGTTTTCGCACTTGCCCAACTACATTTCCCATGATGCTCCTGTTAAAAAGCTTCCGGGTTTTGATGGCAACGTCGCTGTTGTCAGTCAGACAAAAGGCGAGACAGTCCGCCTCTCTGATTGAACCCGAGCGAGCAGGGCCGGGGCAGGGCTGCAGAAAAATAAATGCAGGATATTCAGATGTGAAAAATAAACTGGATTTGCTTGTCGTCAGCACTCGGTGAAGTCAGTAAATGGTCTGCTGGCTGGGACGTTTGCAATACTCACACGTAGCCTAAAGGTAAGACTTTGCATTCTTTATTTGTAAAGGAATTAGCTTGCTATTAGCAGCTATCTTGGCGACTTTAGGTATTTTATATTTCGGGCCCTAAATCTCGGCTATAACATTCAGTCCTTCGGCAATTCCTTGAAATGCATTAGAGAAAAGGCCTGAACGCATGCACTGGTTAAAAAGTAAATAACGCGTATATATATATATATATACACACATAGCAAGCTAGTTAAGTTAGGTGTGCTAGCAGCCGAGCTAGCAGGGAAAAAACCAGCGATAACATCTGATTTCGCAAAGTTGCCCAGGAAAGCAATGCAAGTTAGCTCGTTAATGCAGACGTTTGGATGTAACTTGATGTATTTGATGCATTTTAAGCACGCGCACCTTCATTACAAACTATTTAGACTAGTATACAGTTTATGCGGGTCCGAGATTGATGGTTAACGTTGTTGTTCATGTGCTGGATTATTTATTTTTTCCCCTGATTTTGCAAGTGCATTATGCTGATCTAAGCTGTCTTTTGCAGCAGGGTGGACTTGCACATGGTCTTGGGATGTTTTGCAAAAGGTCAGGACGGTGTTAAAAAAACAAACAAACAAGAAAAAAAACCCTCTCACACCAGAACAGGAATGTAGAGCTGACATTTAAGTCTTGCAGAAATGCAGCAATAATGAAGCCAGATCTCCCAGGCTTGGTGCAGATGGCACTGGATGAGTGCATGGACTGATGGAGGAATGGCCTGATCTTTTATTTATTTCACCATGATCCTGAGAGTGGAGTTATTTTTGGCTTAGTTTGCTGCAATCCAGATTTTGCAGGCCAAGCTCAGAAAGCCCCAGGCCTTGTATTTGTATGACTGGAATAATTAGGATTTGCATCTTATTTTTCATTCCCAATCCACTGGCCCGGGGGCGACCTGTAATGTGGCTTGTGTTTCAGTATCACGTGACCTTAATTTTTTTTTTTTCTTCCCCCAGTCATCTTTGTTTCATGATCAGCGTTGGGAAATTTTATTAACGGTGCATTAAAATTAAGATTTTATTATTTTTTTTTCCTCCACGATCAGGTCTAGAAACAGGGGTGGGGCTGATATCTGGATGATCCGAACTATGCCAACAATCTTAGATGGTCCGTAAAGCGCCTGTGAAATGACTGACAGGAGACACAAACCAGCATTCCAGACCAGAAGTCCGAATTCCGACCCGTTTTTCACAGCTGGATCATCCTTCCCAGTCTCCATTTTTAAGATATTCCGGAAACAATCCTAAGCAGTAGATCTTAAACTGTAATGTGAAACTAAAATGTTTTTTTTGTTTTCCTCCATTTAATCTGTTCTGTTTTTGTACGGTTATTCTGTATGTAATGGACTCCAGCTTGTCTCGCGGGAAGCCACGTAGGAAAGAGAAGGCGTAATTTTTCAATGCTTCCACATGAATGCCGAACAAGTTCGAGAGGGGTTTCAAAGGGATCGGTAGCAGTGAATTTGCAGAGGTTTTCTGCACGGAGAGCTAGCAGGTAGCGGTCATGTGCTTTCGAGCGCGTTAGAGTGTGGGAAAGATGAGCCACCTGCTTAATACATGTTTGCAAAGCTTAATCTACTGTGATTTATTATTATTTTTTAAAATTATTTATTTATTTATTTTATTTATTTATTTATATCATTTATTATTTATACAAACAATGAATTAAAAAAAAAAAAACAGACCCTTGCATCTTTAATGTGCGTCACATGCATACTGTGATACAGATTTCATCAGTTTAGGATACTAATAAAGCAGAGAAAATCCAATTTAAACTTGAATCATTCCTGCATTATTATTATCTTCCTGGCTTTGGACGTCAGCCAAATGTCATATTGCAGTTCTGTTTTTTTTTTTTTACTGACAGGTTGCAGTAAAACATGGCTTACAAACAAGCATAACATAAAGCTTTGTGCGGTTAAATCGAGACGGAAATCATTTCTGTGAATGCCGTGATTCATCCAAATGCACAAAAGCGTTCGTCCGGAGCGTCTGAGATCAGCCACGACACTCCCACGCAATATATCACGTTTAGAGATTGATTTTTAGAGAGCGCTTATTTGCATATTGCATCCTTCTGCGCTTTTTCCTCTCGACATCTGGACTATGCCGTTGCGTTGCATCTTAATTGGTGAGAACTGTGTAAGCCGTCAGCATCTTCTAGCAGGAAGTAGTTTACGGGGAAAAAACTGAGACCCTGCGGTCTTCATAAGATCTCCCGAGCATGTGTACACGGAGTGAAGGTTTACTTTGTAAAGTGGGGACTCGCCGTGATCCGGTGTTCAAGGACCAGTACTAAGCCTACTAAGCAGTAGTAAGTCTGTGTGCCTGTTTTCTGAGTAATTAGTAGACAAAATCTTGCACTGCGGCCTGTCACTTTCACTCTTATTTGGAGGTAAATGAACATCTGGGTTGTGAAGAAGCATAAACATTCCTGCACTGATCATTTATCATAACGGTGAAGCAGAGAAATGGTGCTTCTGTGTTGGTTTTATTTATTTATTTATTTATTGTTAAGCTTTATAAAAACTTCAGATGTTTCCGAATGCGCGTAATCAGCATCCGTGTCTGACTCCATGTAGGCGTGTTAGATGTCGGAAGAATGTGACTAAGGGGGAAAAATGAGGTTTTTTTGGTGCAGTGCCTTGCAGCACTGGTGCGCGCGTACGCACGCGTGCGTCCTGTCTCTCGCTGCTAACTAGCACCTGCAGCGTCACTGCTGCAGCCTAGCCTTCCCCGTGCTTTATGGCCCGCGGGAAAGTGGCGCAACCTGCGGGGTGGCACGGCTTTTCCCCTCTTTTTTTTTTTTTTTTACGCTTTACTATGCGAACCTGCCAATCAGCGCGGTGATGAAATGCAGGAGGATTGTGTTTGTGCTGCAGATCACAGCGGCGTGTCATAAGTGCTGCTTTATGGCAGTCCGTCTCGCTCCTTCGCTCTGTGCGCGTCTCTTTAGCACTTCCAGTCAGTCTCTCGTGACCTCGTCTCAGCCTATTTTAGGAAAAGCGAACAATCTGCCCGTTTCTTACATCGTCGTTCATTTTCTTTATAAGTGTTTAAGAAGTGTTAAATGAACGCAGTTAGATCCAGGCATCTTTCGTCCAACATTCGCAGACTGCAGATTTATCCTGGTTTCTACTGTCGTGTTCAGTGTTCAGTGTTCGTAAGCCTTTTTACTCCTATCAAGTCCGGGCTTTTATGCGCCTAGAGCTTTGATGTCATGGTTTTTGTTTTTGATGTTATTTATTTTTGAAAGCAATCTTTTCCCTGGTGTGCGCGTGTGCCGTAAAGTAGGTTAACTCTCGTACAAAAATGTAACGGAGACTCTCAAAACAAAGACTAATCATTTGGCACGTCGCTGCTTCTGATGTGTTGTGGTTTCTATAGAAACCGTGTACACTGGGATTTATACGGCTAGCACATATGAATGGATCCTAAAACCGAAAACAGTGTAGTTGCTGATCTGAAGCAGTTTCCGGTGAGGAGATTTGTGGAAGGAGTCTCCAGTGTCCGAGGTAAAGCTGGAGCTTTGAAGGTCCTCTGTGCAGGATTCAGTTGAGCGTAATCAGCGTAATGCTCCTCCTTTCCCCTGCCCTTTACAAACGTGCATTCGGTGTCCGTCAGGTGCCCATAGTGCACTTCCTGTGTTTACGGTCACACTCCCTTGCTTTTTCCATGTTAAATGAGAAGCGTGATCCAACATTTTACAACTTTTGGGCTGTCAAACTTGTTAGCTCGCATCAGCAAACACTCCTGACTCCAGATTCCTCTTCTTTCTTAACCTTTGTCATCTTTGCTGTCCTTCTGGTGCTTCCTTCAGGATTCACGCTTCTACTTGTCAGAAGACGCTCTACAGGTTTGTCCGTTCTGGGCCACTGTAGAGGCGAAACGTACTGTCTCTGTGGAAGAGGCCCTGCACCTCTATATGCACATATAAAATATTCCTAAGGGTTAGGTAACATGACCAAGCTTTTTTTCTTTTCTTGTCTTTTTTTTTTTTTTTTTTTTTTTTTTAATTCCTTACTTTAACAGAGATGGAAAAAAGCGAAGGTTTCACCGAAACACTTGTACACGTCACTACGAGCATATACGTAAAAAGTCTGCCGTGTTCTATTTAATAGAAAAATGTAATCATTGGCAAATGATAGTTTTAAAACAAATTAAAACCTTTTTATTGGGCAATGATCACCTTCGTGTCCGGCCACTTCACTTCACAGCATCACTGATTGATTGATTATTTTCCTCCATCAGTTTGTCCCAGTGTGTTTAATTCCTTAATTATTGTTTTGTAGCCCAGTGCAGAACCACCGAAGCAAACCTTATCTCAACTCTGTCTTGGCTAATTCACTACCTGCGCCGGTGTGTGTTTTGTAGAGTAGGTTAACTCTTAACTTGTGTACACGGGCCGGCTGAACCGATACAGAACAGGCATGACGGAACAAACACGGCTCCGTTTGACACACTGCTGCTTTCTCACTGGTACACTATTAAACTGCTGTGTTTAGCTATTAACATGAAACTGATTATAATGTAACCAGCTGATACAAAGGACACCGAGTCTGACCATTGGATCATAATCCTGGTATAAACTAACCGAGTAGCTGCTAGTTGACTGTAGTCTGAGATTCCTGGTCTTGGCTGACGGCAGCGTAACCTGATGTGCTCGTGTAGCTCCTCCTCCTCCTCCAGGTCCTGACTTATGCGTTCAAGATGCTTTTCTACTCCTCACGGTTGTACCGAGTGTTTACTGTTTCTTTTTCATCCATAGAACTGCTCTCGCTGGACAGTTTTGCACTCTAGTGTGTGTGTGTGTCACAGATCAGCAGTTACTCAAAGACTCCGACTTGCCTGTCTGGCACCAACTAACCTGCCATGGTCAAAGACAATGATACCTCTTCCCCTCTTGGTTTTGTGACAGACTGGATAACCGCATGAATGGGCAGGTGTACAGGGGATATCCTTATGAAATTGTATGCCAGCGTTCATATGAATTTCCAGTCATCACTCCTCACAGAGAGTCTAGCTGTACCTGTATCATTCTCTCCATGTGGAAGCATCCCAGCATGCACGGCGCCTCCGATACACCTGGCCCCGTGAGCCTGTGTTTTACAGCTTATGAAACTGCAACTATTCATAGTTACAAGTAATTATGCACTAACAATAACAAACGTTTTTCTGTATTATGGAATATGTACCCCATTTGTACTAATAGACACCTAGAAAATCCTGCATAGAGGACCTTTAATACTTTAATAAGAAAACTACAAGATTAGTTGTTTAGCCTGTGAGCCTGTTGTTCTGATGTACGGCATAGGCATTTTGATTTGATGAAATACAATTTAATGATTTAAATAAATAATAATAAAAAAGTAAGAAAATATACACCGCATGCACAGTGTATTGCGAGTATACGAACGATTCAGGGCTTGTATCCTGACTATAATGGTGTAAAATGTACAGATGACTGAGCCAGGCAGGTAAATCCAGTAAAACACTATATAGTTGAATGTGTAAAAAAAAATAATAATAAAGTTTGCTTAAGTAAAGTGCCGAAACCGAGTGCCTTTTGAAATCAATCCATCCAACACTTGAGTTCTACACTCTTCATCATGTGGGCAAAATTCCCTAAGAGCTCCACACCTCCTTCCAAACGCCTGCTTTATACGAGAACAAATCCATAGCAAGCACGATAGGATGTGAACAGTAATGCTGTTCTGTATTTCAACATTATATTCCACCACAAGCACGTAGAACATGAGTATACACCAAACGCAAAGTAAGCCGTGTAAACCTGACGGTCTATTAAGAGACGATCTCCAAATCTGCCCAGTGCCATTAATGTAAAATCTCCAGTATAACCGAGCTCCTTCTGGGGGTTTGATGATGATGCTTCTCTGATTAATACATTAATCATTAAGAGAAATGATGCAAGGCTTCATTATAAAGTTGAAGAAAAAAAAGACAATCAACAAAGAAAATGCAGGTTTTTTTTTTTGTTTGTTTGTTTTTTTCCCTGCACCTTTAAGCCAGGGGTTGATCAACTCCTAAACTGAGAGCGTGACTTTTAATAACTGATTATTGTAACGTGATGCACACAAGGCGAGTTGTGTGTTCAGCTATGTTCTGAGCCTTGTTGTTGATCAACAATAATGCATGTGGTTTTAACAATGATTTGTCAAGGCTTCAGCAGTGGGGCTGATATAGCACATGCAGTATAATAAGGTATTTCATGCAGCCCAGTATGTTCATTTTTCTTATACATTTGGAAATATGACAAATCCTTTAAGACGTAATAAACGTTAATGTTTCCTCTTTGTGCGTTATTGGTTTGGACCAAATGATCAAAAATGGCTCCGTATGCCATGAAAGTAAATCACGTTATAGCCCATCTGAGGAAATTACATATCAGAGCTGAAGGGTTTCCATGGCAACAGCAGAAGTGATAAGTCACAATGAGCCATATTAATGAAGGGAGAATGTTTCCAGACGGCAAGAATTAGGTCACGTATAAAAAGGATTTTCCCTTTTATTGTCAGGACGCGCTGCAGAGTCATTCCGCTGTGAGGAATGTCAGCCATTTTGAGACGTAGCTTCATTTCAATGTATTTAATATGATCTTATATTGCAACTCTTCTCATTTCATGCTTATGCCATTGGCTGACATTTCCATCACTGTTTATAATCTTATATGACTTGTATTTTTTTTTTCATGATGTAAAACGCACTGTATGATGAAAAAGCTGCTACATGTTTACCCGTACCATGCCTGGTTGCTTGCATGCTCGAGTACACAGATAAGCTGTGCTTCAACATTCCAACCCTAAACCATAATAACTTCTGCACAGATGCATTGTGGGTAAAGGTTTCTGCTCAACACGTGGTGTTTTTGCTCACAACTCTTTTTAATTTTTAAATTTCAAGGTCGGGACCCAAACGTGCAGACAAGCTTCATTTCACGGTTTGACCCCTAAGCTCTAATGCATAACCTTGAATCCTGAACTTCTCCTAGATGTAAACTGGGTAAAAATTAACCTGTTTAACGTGGAAAAGGACCCTCCAGAAAAATGGCTGTAGACACACACGGGCCATGCTTCATTATCCTAAACCCTGATGTCTAAATCATTAACCCTAAACTCACTACCCAGAAACATTGTGGTAAAGATTCCTGTCTCATAGAAATGTCCCCCCCCCCCCTTCTTCCGCCAGGATGTCCCAGTACGCAGACGAGCCGCGCTTCACCATCGAGCAGATCGATCTGCTGCAGCGGCTGCGGCGGAGCGGCATGACCAAGCCCGAGATAGTCCATGCACTGGACACACTGGAGCGTCTCGACCGTGAGCATGGAGACAAGTTTGGGCGCCGTGGCTCCGCCTCCTCCTCCTGTGGCCCTGCTCCCTCTGTATCTGACTCCGCCCCCTCACATGGCACCACTGAAAGCTCCACCTCCCACATGGCCGTCTCTACTGCCACCACCGCCACGCAGACTCAGTTCCTCTCCCCGTCACCAAGCAACAGCTACGCCACCTCACCTCCCGTCTCACTGGTTGCTGTGACGCAAAATGGGACGGCCAACGGGAAACTCTCCCCGCCCCGTTATCCGGCAGGAAATGCGGCAGCGGCTGTGGCGGTGAGGCCTTATGGGTTCGATGGGACGGAGGAAGAAATGGACGTTGACGACAAGGTGGAGGACCTGATGAGGTCGGTGATCAGAATAACTGTTTCCTCTCCAGTGATTTCCATGATCAGCTTCTTAGCATTACTATATTCTTTCCCATTGTAATTCAGTAAGTGAGGCTGAAGTGACTTATTTCTTGCTCTTTGCACTTGAGTGACCGATTTAAAATTGTGTCCACCTGTAGCATTTTGTTTGCACAGTACTTTACATCTTCTCATAGTTTGAATCTGGAGCTGAAAACCAACCCAGGTACATCTAAAGTAAAAACGGCCCTCTCCCATCCCTTAATGGTTCCTACACATGTAATATAGTTGTTATAATTGTGCAATAATGTGGTACTGACGCTTAACTAGCTTGCTAGAAACCTCGTCTATTGCTAGCTATCTTGCTAACAAGCTTTCAAGACTATTGGTTTTCATCATGCTATAAATTCGTTTACCTGATGTTATTTATCTTGCCAATGAACTTGGGTACTAGATTTAATTAGCGAGGTAAAGGTAAACTGAGCTAATCTGACTGGATATTAGAAAGAATAGAAATTTGGTACTTGCTATCTAGCTACCCGTTTGAAGGAATGCTGAATAAAAGTTACTTGACGTTTAGGAATGGTTTTTCGGGTAAGGCATACAGCTAGGGTCATGTTGTGTAAGTCAACGTGAACGTGTTAAAGGTCCATATTGTGTCTCGTATAATTAAATAACCTAGTATAACTTGATTCATTCATGTTGTTTGCTCAGCAGTTTGGTCTTCGTAGTTGGTAGTAGTAGTAATCGTCGTAGCATCTTGTCCGTATTGGTTACCAGCCGATATTCAGAGTTCTGGGCTTCACTGGGATTGGTCATTTGGTGTCTAAGAATGGACTTGATTTCATATCATGAAGACATTACCCTTAAGAGTTTCATCAAAAGCTGAGAAGAGAAACACCTTCAACATAACATAATGTAACACAAGTCTAGGCTTGGATCAGTGTGGGAATTTTTAATATAGCTCCCTCCAAAATACAGGTTAAACCAGGTGTAAGGTTTCTTGCCAAGGTGCGTAATAAGCCCAGACTGAAACATATGGCATAACATCGGTTTTGCTGTCTGAACAAAAAAACATTTTTTTTTGTCTGTACAGCAGAGCTTTTGACAAATAGGAAAATACAACAGCGCTAAAGAGAAAAAAGCTGACCGGTCTGAAATCAGCCTAAAAGCTAAGAGTACATACTGAACTATTAACTACATCTTGTTTCTTTGAAAGAGGAAACAAATATGGCGCAGCAGCACTGTGAGGGCGAGCGCCGATAGTGCGGGTGGGTGGTCCTGCAGTGACCCTGGAAAAAGGGCGAAGCGTGCAATGTATATGTTGGGTTGCAGATCGGGTCAGAGAGAAACTAGATAAATCCTTCCTACTTTTTTTAATTTAATAAATTTTTTTTAGAAGTTCAGATTAAAAAAAAAATGTAGCATTAAACAGATACAGATGCAGATCGTGTCATTGCATTACACCCCAAATATGGATGTGTTGCAACCTTTTCAGTATCGGGTGCTAGCCAGAATCAAACAATATCTTTTATGTGCGACGTGAAAGAAAACACCACGGCTCACAGCCAAATGTTTATGCAGACAAATAGACTGCCTCAGGCGCTTTGTTAGAAAAGAATGACCGCCTTGACAGAGTTGTCCCCCACGCAGGAATTTATGTATTGTTTGTACATATATGTTTGTTAATTAGCTAACTTGCCATATTTATTACATTGTTAGCTACCATCTTTTTGGCCTAGTCAGTTAGGTTTCTGGACAACAGA
Source organism: Notoglanidium macrostoma (assembly GCA_030068235.1). NCBI lineage: Eukaryota > Metazoa > Chordata > Actinopteri > Siluriformes > Auchenoglanididae > Notoglanidium > Notoglanidium macrostoma. Next base: position 10,597,158 of record JAQQZR010000020.1, on the reverse strand, counting down.
AACATGGGACTGGACAGCACATTGGAGCTTTCACATGCTCATTGCACTGGATAATTGAATTAAGGTTAGCTAATGGATTTATGATTTGTCCAACCCTGACCAACATGCTTGCATTTGCACAAACAGCCAGACACCAAAGAAATGCCCTCAATACTGGGAAGTGTAATTAAACCAGTAGCTACATTACGTTATCAGGGAGCATCTTTCTGTGGTGGACCCACTTATGATTATTCTTGTGGCCAAGCAGACAGGGGTACACAGCTGCTTAAAAATAGCTTTCCGTGTGTGTGTGTTTAGGAGGGACAGCAGTTTGGTGAAAGAGGAGATCAAGGCTTTTCTGGCTAACCGGCGCATCTCTCAGGCAGTGGTGGCCCAGGTAACAGGTTAGTGCGCGTGTTCTTAATTTGCACCTTTACCTTCAACCTACTGGTCTTCATCAGGTCCTCACTTGTGACCTACTGGTCTTCATCAGGTCCTCACTTGTGACCTACTGGTCTTCATCACATATAACCTACTGGTCTTCATCAGGTCCACACTTGTGACCTACTGGTCTTCATCAGGTCCTCACTTGTGACCTACTGGTCTTCATCAGGTCCTCACTTGTGACCTACTGGTCTT